>BDSL01000343.1:0-24803 GCA_003116995.1 Yamagishiella unicocca | reverse complement strand
GGGACAGAGCGGACCGAAGGCCAGAAAGGGGGAAAGGGGAGGAAACAGACCGGGAAGAGGCCACAGGAAAAGGGGGGGGACCGGCGGCGAAGGCCAGGGGCAGGGAGGAGGAACGGGACGAGCCCGAGCAGGCCAGCCGCCAGCACACGGAAAACCAGGGGCAGGACAGGGCGGGACAGAGCGGACGAAGGCCAGAAAGGGGAAAGGGGAGGAAACAGACCGGGAAGAGGCCACAGGAAAAGGGGGACCGGGGCGAAGGCCAGGGGCAGGGAGGAGGAACCGGGACAAGCCCGAGCAGGCCAGCCGCCAGCACACGGAAAACCAGGGGCAGGGACAGGGCGGGGGACAGAGCGGACCGAAGGCCAGAAAGGGGAAAGGGGGAGGAAAACAGACCGGGAAGAGGCCACAGGAAAAGGGGGGGACCGGGGCGAAGGCCAGGGGCAGGGGGGAGGAACCGGGACAAGCCCGAGCAGGCCAGCCGCCAGGCACACGGAAAACCAGGGGGCAGGGACAGGGCGGGGGACAGAGCGGACCGAAGGCCAGAAAGGGAAAGGGGGAGGAAACAGACCGGGAAGAGGCCACAGGAAAAGGGGGGGACGGGGCGAAGGCCAGGGGCAGGAGGAGGAACGGGACAAGCCCGAGCAGGCCAGCCGCCAGACACGGAAAACCGGGGGCAGGGACAGGGCGGGGACAGAGCGGACCGAAGGCCAGAAAGGGGAAAGGGGGAGGAACAGACCGGGAAGAGGCCACAGGAAAAGGGGGGGACCGGGGCGAAGGCCAGGGGCAGGGAGGAGGAACCGGGACAGCCCGAGCAGGCCAGCCGCCAGACACGGAAAACCAGGGGGCAGGGACAGGGCGGGGACAGAGCGGACCGAAGGCCAGAAAGGGGAAAAGGGGAGGAAACAGACCGGGAAGAGGCCACAGGAAAAGGGGGGGACCGGCGAAGGCCAGGGGCAGGAGGAACGGGACAAGCCCGAGCAGGCCAGCCGCCAGACACGGAAAACCAGGGGGCAGGGACAGGCGGGGGACAGAGCGGACCGAAGGCCAGAAAGGGGAAAGGGGGAGGAAACAGACCGGGAAGAGGCCACAGGAAAAGGGGGGGGACCGGGGCGAAGGCCAGGGGCAGGGAGGAGGAACCGGGACAAGCCCGAGCAGGCCAGCGCCAGCACACGGAAAACCAGGGGGCAGGGACAGGGCGGGGGACAGAGCGGACCGAAGGCCAGAAAGGGGAAAAGGGGAGGAAACAGACCGGGAAGAGGCCACAGGAAAAGGGGGGGACCGGGGCGAAGGCCAGGGGGGGAGGAGGAACCGGGACAAGCCCGAGCAGGCCAGCCGCCAGGACACGGAAAACCAGGGGGCAGGGACAGGGCGGGGACAGAGCGGACCGAAGGCCAGAAAGGGGAAAGGGGGAGGAAACAGACCGGGAAGAGGCCACAGGAAAAGGGGGGGGACCGGGGCGAAGGCCAGGGGCAGGAGGAGGAACCGGGACAAGCCCGAGCAGGCCAGCCGCCAGACACGGAAAACCAGGGGGCAGGGTACAGGGCGGGGGACAGAGCGGACCGAAGGCCAGAAAAAGGGGAGGAAACAGACCGGGAAGAGGCCACAGGGAAAGGGGGGGGACCGGGGCGAAGGCCAGGGGCAGGGAGGAGGAACCGGGACAAGCCCGAGCAGGCCAGCCGCCAGACACGGAAAACCAGGGGGCAGGGACAGGGCGGGGGACAGAGCGGACCGAAGGCCAGAAAGGGGAAAAGGGGAGACCGGGAAGAGGCCACAGGAAAAGGGGGGGGACCGGGGCGAAGGCCAGGGGCAGGGAGGAGGAACGGGACAAGCCCGAGCAGGCCAGCCGCCAGGACACGGAAAACCAGGGGGCAGGGACAGGGCGGGGGACAGAGCGGACCGAAGGCCAGAAAGGGGAAAGGGGAGGAAACAGACCGGGAAGAGGCCACAGGAAAAGGGGGGGACCGGGGCGAAGGCCAGGGGCAGGGGAGGAACGGGACAAGCCCGACAGCCGCCAGACACGGAAAACCAGGGGGCAGGACAGGGCGGGGGAGAGCGGACCGAAGGCCAGAAAGGGGAAAGGGGAGGAAACAGACCGGGAAGAGGCCACAGGAAAAGGGGGGGACCGGGGCGAAGGCCAGGGGCAGGGAGGAGGGGACAAGCCCGAGCAGGCCAGCCGCCAGACACGGAAAACCAGGGGCAGGGACAGGGCGGGGACAGAGCGGACCGAAGGCCAGAAAGGGGAAAGGGGAGGAAACAGACCGGGAAGAGGCCACAGGAAAAGGGGGGGGACCGGGGCGAAGGCCAGGGGCAGGGAGGAGGAACGGGGACAAGCCCGAGCAGGCCAGCCGCCAGGACACGGAAAACCAGGGGGCAGGGACAGGGCGGGGGACAGAGCGGACCGAAGGCCAGAAAGGGGAAAGGGGAGGAAACAGACCGGGAAGAGGCCACAGGAAAGGGGGGGGACCGGGGCGAAGGCCAGGGGCAGGGAGGAGGAACGGGACAAGCCCGAGCAGGCCAGCCGCCAGGACACGGAAAACCAGGGGCAGGGACAGGGCAGAGCGGACCGAAGGCCAGAAAGGGGAAAGGGGAGGAAACAGACCGGGAAGAGGCCACAGGAAAAGGGGGGGGACCGGGGCGAAGGCCAGGGGCAGGGAGGAGGAACGGGGACAAGCCCGAGCAGGCCAGCCGCCAGGACACGGAAAACCAGGGGGCAGGGACAGGGCGGGGGACAGAGCGGACCGAAGGCCAGAAAGGGGAAAGGGGAGGAAACAGACCGGGAAGAGGCCACAGGAAAAGGGGGGGACCGGGGCGAAGGCCAGGGGCAGGGAGGAGGAACCGGGACAAGCCCGAGCAGGCCAGCCGCCAGGACACGGAAAACCAGGGGGCAGGGACAGGGCGGGGGACAGAGCGGACCGAAGGCCAGAAAGGGGAAAGGGGGGAAACAGACCGGGAAGAGGCCACAGGAAAAGGGGGGGACCGGGGGCGAAGGCCAGGGGCAGGGAGGAGGAAACGGGACAAGCCCGAGCAGGCCAGCCGCCAGACACGGAAAACCAGGGGGCAGGGACAGGGCGGGGACAGAGCGGACCGAAGGCCAGAAAGGGGAAAGGGGAGGAAACAGACCGGGAAGAGGCCACAGGAAAAGGGGGGGACCGGGGCGAAGGCCAGGGGCAGGGAGGAGGAACCGGGACAAGCCCGAGCAGGCCAGCCGCCAGGACACGGAAAACCAGGGGGCAGGGACAGGGCGGGGGACAGAGCGGACCGAAGGCCAGAAAGGGGAAAGGGGAGGAAACAGACCGGGAAGAGGCCACAGGAAAAGGGGGGGACCGGGGCGAAGGCCAGGGGCAGGGAGGAGAACCGGGACAAGCCCGAGCAGGCCAGCCGCCAGGACACGGAAAACCAGGGGGCAGGGACAGGGCGGGGACAGAGCGGACCGAAGGCCAGAAAGGGGAAAGGGGGAGGAAACAGACCGGGAAGAGGCCACAGGAAAAGGGGGGGACCGGGGCGAAGGCCAGGGGCAGGGAGGAGGAACGGGACAAGCCCGAGCAGGCCAGCCGCCAGCACACGGAAAACCAGGGGGCAGGGACAGGGCGGGGACAGAGCGGACCGAAGGCCAGAAAGGGGAAAGGGGAGGAAACAGACCGGGAAGAGGCCACAGGAAAAGGGGGGGACCGGGGCGAAGGCCAGGGGCAGGGAGGAGGAACGGGGACAAGCCCGAGCAGGCCAGCCGCCAGGACACGGAAAACCAGGGGGCAGGGACAGGGCGGGGACAGAGCGGACCGAAGGCCAGAAAGGGGAAAGGGGAGGAAACAGACCGGGAAGAGGCCACAGGAAAAGGGGGGACGGGCGAAGGCCAGGGGCAGGGAGGAGGAACCGGGACAAGCCCGAGCAGGCCAGCCGCCAGGACACGGAAAACCAGGGGCAGGGACAGGGCGGGGGACAGAGCGGACCGAAGGCCAGAAAGGGGAAAGGGGGAGGAAACAGACCGGGAAGAGGCCACAGGAAAAGGGGGGGGACCGGGGCGAAGGCCAGGGGCAGGGAGGAGGAACCGGGACAAGCCCGAGCAGGCCAGCCGCCAGGACAGGAAAACCAGGGGCAGGGACAGGGCGGGGGACAGAGCGGACCGAAGGCCAGAAAGGGGAAAGGGGAGGAAACAGACCGGGAAGAGGCCACAGGAAAAGGGGGGGGGACCGGGGCGAAGGCCAGGGGCAGGAGGAGGAACGGGGACAAGCCCGAGCAGGCCAGCCGCCAGGACACGGAAACCAGGGGGCAGGGACAGGGCGGGGACAGAGCGGACCGAAGGCCAGAAAGGGGAAAGGGGGAGGAAACAGACCGGGAAGAGGCCACAGGAAAAGGGGGGGACCGGGGCGAAGGCCAGGGGCAGGGAGGAGGAACGGGGACAAGCCCGAGCAGGCCAGCCGCCAGGACACGGAAAACCAGGGGGCAGGGACAGGGCGGGGGACAGAGCGGACCGAAGGCCAGAAAGGGGAAAGGGGAAAACAGACCGGAAGAGGCCACAGGAAAAGGGGGGGACCGGGGCGAAGGCCAGGGGCAGGGGAGGAAACGGGACAAGCCCGAGCAGGCCAGCCGCCAGGACACGGAAAACCAGGGGCAGGGACAGGGCGGGGACAGAGCGGACCGAAGGCCAGAAAGGGGAAGGGGGAGGAAACAGACCGGGAAGAGGCCACAGGAAAAGGGGGGGGACCGGGGCGAAGGCCAGGGGCAGGGAGGAGGAACGGGGACAAGCCCGAGCAGGCCAGCCGCCAGGACACGGAAAACCAGGGGGCAGGGACAGGGCGGGGACAGAGCGGACCGAAGGCCAGAAAGGGGAAAGGGGAGGAAACAGACCGGGAAGAGGCCACAGGAAAAGGGGGGGACCGGGGCGAAGGCCAGGGGCAGGGAGGAGGAACCGGGACAAGCCCGAGCAGGCCAGCCGCCAGGACACGGAAAACCAGGGGGCAGGGCAGGGACAGGGCGGGGGACCCGAAGGCCAGAAAGGGGAAAGGGGAGGAAACAGACCGGGAAGAGGCCACAGGA
Organism: Yamagishiella unicocca; assembly: GCA_003116995.1. Lineage (NCBI taxonomy): Eukaryota > Viridiplantae > Chlorophyta > Chlorophyceae > Chlamydomonadales > Volvocaceae > Yamagishiella > Yamagishiella unicocca. The sequence goes on along the minus strand of BDSL01000343.1, from coordinate 19,769 downwards.
AAAGGGGGGGACCGGGGCGAAGGCCAGGGGCAGGGAGGAGGAACGGGGACAAGCCCGAGCAGGCCAGCCGCCAGGACACGGAAAACCAGGGGGCAGGGACAGGGCGGGGGACAGAGCGGACCGAAGGCCAGAAAGGGGAAAGGGGGAGGAAACAGACCGGGAAGAGGCCACAGGAAAAGGGGGGACCGGGGCGAAGGCCAGGGGCAGGGAGGAGGAACCGGGACAAGCCCGAGCAGGCCAGCCGCCAGGACACGGAAAACCAGGGGGCAGGGACAGGGCGGGGACAGAGCGGACCGAAGGCCAGAAAGGGGAAAGGGGGAGGAAACAGACCGGGAAGAGGCCACAGGAAAAGGGGGGGACCGGGGGCGAAGGCCAGGGGCAGGGGGAGGAACCGGGACAAGCCCGAGCAGGCCAGCCCAGGACACGGAAAACCAGGGGGCAGGGACAGGGCGGGGACAGAGCGGACCGAAGGCCAGAAAGGGGAAAGGGAGGAAACAGACCGGGAAGAGGCCACAGGAAAAGGGGGGGGACCGGGGCGAAGGCCAGGGGCAGGGAGGAAACCGGGACAAGCCCGAGCAGGCCAGCCGCCAGGACACGGAAAACCAGGGGGCAGGGACAGGGCGGGGGACAGAGCGGACCGAAGGCCAGAAAGGGGAAAGGGGGAGGAAACAGACCGGGAAGAGGCCACAGGAAAAGGGGGGGGACCGGGGCGAAGGCCAGGGGCAGGGAGGAGGAACGGGGACAAGCCCGAGCAGGCCAGCCGCCAGGACACGGAAACCAGGGGGCAGGGACAGGGCGGGGACAGAGCGGACCGAAGGCCAGAAAGGGGAAAGGGGAGGAAACAGACCGGGAAGAGGCCACAGGAAAAGGGGGGGACCGGGGCGAAGGCCAGGGGCAGGGAGGAGGAAACGGGACAAGCCCGAGCAGGCCAGCCGCCAGACACGGAAAACCAGGGGGCAGGGACAGGGCGGGGGACAGAGCGGACCGAAGGCCAGAAAGGGGAAAGGGGAGGAAACAGACCGGGAAGAGGCCACAGGAAAAGGGGGGGACCGGGGCGAAGGCCAGGGGCAGGGAGGAGGAACGGGACAAGCCCGAGCAGGCCAGCCGCCAGACACGGAAAACCAGGGGGCAGGGACAGGGCGGGGACAGAGCGGACCGAAGGCCAGAAAGGGGAAAGGGAGGAAAACAGACCGGGAAGAGGCCACAGGAAAAAGGGGGGGACCGGGGCGAAGGCCAGGGGCAGGGAGGAACGGGACAAGCCCGAGCAGGCCAGCCGCCAGGACACGGAAAACCAGGGGGCAGGGACAGGGCGGGGGACAGAGCGGACCGAAGGCCAGAAAGGGGAAAGGGGGAGGAAACAGACCGGGAAGAGGCCACAGGAAAAGGGGGGGACCGGGGCGAAGGCCAGGGGCAGGGAGGAGGAACGGGACAAGCCCGAGCAGGCCAGCCGCCAGGACACGGAAAACCAGGGGCAGGGACAGGGCGGGGGACAGAGCGGACCGAAGGCCAGAAAGGGGAAAGGGGAGGAAACAGACCGGGAAGAGGCCACAGGAAAAGGGGGGGACCGGGGGCGAAGGCCAGGGGCAGGGAGGAGGAACGGGGACAAGCCCGAGCAGGCCAGCCGCCAGACACGGAAAACCAGGGGCAGGGACAGGGCGGGGACAGAGCGGACCGAAGGCCAGAAAGGGGAAAGGGGAGGAAACAGACCGGGAAGAGGCCACAGGAAAAGGGGGGACCGGGGCGAAGGCCAGGGGCAGGGAGGAGGAACGGGACAAGCCCGAGCAGGCCAGCCGCCAGGACACGGAAAACCAGGGGGGCAGGACAGGGCGGGGGACAGAGCGGACCGAAGGCCAGAAAGGGAAAGGGGGAGGAAACAGACCGGGAAGAGGCCACAGGAAAAGGGGGGACCGGGGCGAAGGCCAGGGGGCAGGAGGAGGAACGGGACAAGCCCGAGCAGGCCAGCCGCCAGGACACGGAAAAACCAGGGGGCAGGGACAGGGCGGGGACAGAGCGGACCGAAGGCCAGAAAGGGGGGGAGGAAACAGACCGGGAAGAGGCCACAGGAAAAGGGGGGACCGGGGGCGAAGGCCAGGGGGCAGGGAGGAGGAACCGGGACAAGCCCGAGCAGGCCAGCCGCCAGGACACGGAAAACCAGGGGGCAGGGACAGGGCGGGGGACAGAGCGGACCGAAGGCCAGAAAGGGGAAAGGGGGAGGAAACAGACCGGGAAGAGGCCACAGGAAAAGGGGGGGACCGGGGCGAAGGCCAGGGGCAGGGAGGAGGAACGGGACAAGCCCGAGCAGGCCAGCCGCCAGGACACGGAAAACCAGGGGGCAGGGACAGGGCGGGGACAGAGCGGACCGAAGGCCAGAAAGGGGAAGGGGAGGAAACAGACCGGGAAGAGGCCACAGGAAAAGGGGGGGGACCGGGGGCGAAGGCCAGGGGCAGGGAGAGGAACGGGACAAGCCCGAGCAGGCCAGCCGCCAGGACACGGAAAACCAGGGGGCAGGGACAGGGCGGGGACAGGCGGACCGAAGGCCAGAAAGGGAAGGGGGAGGAACAGACCGGGAAGAGGCCACAGGAAAGGGGGGACCGGGGCGAAGGCCAGGGGCAGGGAGGAGGAACGGGACAAGCCCGAGCAGGCCAGCCAGGAGGGGGGCAGGGACAGGGCGGGACAGAGCGGACCGAAGGCCAGAAAGGGGAAGGGGGAGGAAACAGACCGGGAAGAGGCCACAGGAAAAGGGGGGGGACCGGGGCGAAGCAGGGAGGAGGAACGGGGACAAGCCCGAGCAGGCCAGCCGCCAGGACACGGAAAACCAGGGGGCAGGGACAGGGCGGGGACAGAGCGGACCGAAGGCCAGAAAGGGGAAAGGGGAGGAAACAGACCGGAAGAGGCCACAGGAAAAGGGGGGGGACCGGGGGCGAAGGCCAGGGGCAGGGAGGAGGAACGGGACAAGCCCGAGCAGGCCAGCCGCCAGGACACGGAAAACCAGGGGGCAGGGACAGGGCGGGGGACAGAGCGGACCGAAGGCCAGAAAGGGGAAAGGGGAGGAAACAGACCGGGAAGAGGCCACAGGAAAAGGGGGGGGACCGGGGGCGAAGGCCAGGGGCAGGGAGGAACGGGGACAAGCCCGAGCAGGCCAGCCGCCAGGACACGGAAAACCAGGGGGCAGGGACAGGGCGGGGACAGAGCGGACCGAAGGCCAGAAAGGGGAAAGGGGAGGAAACAGACCGGGAAGAGGCCACAGGAAAAGGGGGGGACCGGGGCGAAGGCCAGGGGCAGGGAGGAGGAACGGGGACAAGCCCGAGCAGGCCAGCCGCCAGGACACGGAAAACCAGGGGGCAGGGACAGGGGGGGACAGAGCGGACCGAAGGCCAGAAAGGGGAAAGGGGAGGAAACAGACCGGGAAGAGGCCAGGAAAAGGGGGGGGACCGGGGGCGAAGGCCAGGGGCAGGGAGGAGGAACGGGGACAAGCCCGAGCAGGCCAGCCGCCAGGACACGGAAAACCAGGGGGCAGGGACAGGGCGGGGACAGAGCGGACCGAAGGCCAGAAAGGGGAAAGGGGAGGAAACAGACCGGGAAGAGGCCACAGGAAAAGGGGGGGACCGGGGCGAAGGCCAGGGGCAGGGAGGAGGAACGGGGACAAGCCCGAGCAGGCCAGCCGCCAGGACACGGAAAACCAGGGGGCAGGGACAGGGCGGGGGACAGAGCGGACCGAAGGCCAGAAAGGGGAAAGGGGGAAACAGACCGGAAGAGGCCACAGGAAAAGGGGGGGACCGGGGCGAAGGCCAGGGGCAGGGAGGAGGAACGGGACAAGCCCGAGCAGGCCAGCCGCCAGGACACGGAAACCAGGGGGCAGGGACAGGCGGGGACAGAGCGGACCGAAGGCCAGAAAGGGGAAGGGGGAGGAAACAGACCGGGAAGAGGCCACAGGAAAAGGGGGGGACCGGGGGCGAAGGCCAGGGGCAGGGAGGAGGAACGGGGACAAGCCCGAGCAGGCCAGCCGCCAGGACACGGAAAACCAGGGGCAGGGACAGGGCGGGGGACAGAGCGGACCGAAGGCCAGAAAGGGGAAAGGGGGAGGAAACAGACCGGGAGAGGCCACAGGAAAAGGGGGGACCGGGGCGAAGGCCAGGGGCAGGGAGGAGGAACGGGGACAAGCCCGAGCAGGCCAGCCGCCAGGACACGGGCAGGGGGCAGGGGGGGGACAGAGCGGACCGAAGGCCAGAAAGGGGAAAGGGGAGGAAACAGACCGGGAAGAGGCCACAGGAAAAGGGGGGGACCGGGGCGAAGGCCAGGGGCAGGGAGGAGGAACGGGGACAAGCCCGAGCAGGCCAGCCGCCAGGACACGGAAAACCAGGGGGCAGGGACAGGGCGGGGACAGAGCGGACCGAAGGCCAGAAAGGGGAAAGGAGGAAACAGACCGGGAAGAGGCCACAGGAAAAGGGGGGACCGGGGCGAAGGCCAGGGGCAGGGAGGAGGAACGGGACAAGCCCGAGCAGGCCAGCCGCCAGGACACGGAAAACCAGGGGGCAGGGACAGGGCGGGGGACAGAGCGGACCGAAGGCCAGAAAGGGGAAAGGGGGAAACAGACCGGGAAGAGGCCACAGGAAAAGGGGGGGACCGGGGGCGAAGGCCAGGGGCAGGGAGGAGGAACGGGGACAAGCCCGAGCAGGCCAGCCGCCAGGACACGGAAAACCAGGGGGCAGGGACAGGGCGGGGGACAGAGCGGACCGAAGGCCAGAAAGGGGAAAGGGGAGGAAACAGACCGGGAAGAGGCCACAGGAAAAGGGGGGGACCGGGGCGAAGGCCGGGGCAGGGAGGAGGAACGGGGACAAGCCCGAGCAGGCCAGCCGCCAGGACACGGAAACCAGGGGGGGACAGGGCGGGGGACAGAGCGGACCGAAGGCCAGAAAGGGGAAAGGGGGAGGAAACAGACCGGGAAGAGGCCACAGGAAAAGGGGGGGACCGGGGGCGAAGGCCAGGGGCAGGAGGAGGAACGGGACAAGCCCGAGCAGGCCAGCCGCCAGGACACGGAAAACCAGGGGGCAGGGACAGGGCGGGGGACAGAGCGGACCGAAGGCCAGAAAGGGAAAGGGGGAGGAAACAGACCGGGAAGAGGCCACAGGAAAAGGGGGGGACCGGGGGCGAAGGCCAGGGGCAGGGAGGAGGAACGGGGACAAGCCCGAGCAGGCCAGCCACCAGGACACGGAAAACCAGGGGGCAGGGACAGGGCGGGGGACAGAGCGGACCGAAGGCCAGAAAGGGGAAAGGGGAGGAAACAGACCGGGAAGAGGCCACAGGAAAAGGGGGGGGACCGGCGGCGAAGGCCAGGGGCAGGAGGAGGAACCGGGACAAGCCCGAGCAGGCCAGCCGCCAGACACGGAAAACCAGGGGGGCAGGGACAGGGCGGGGGACAGAGCGGACCGAAGGCCAGAAAGGGGAAAGGGGAGGAACAGACCGGGAAGAGGCCACAGGAAAAGGGGGGGACCGGGGCGAAGGCCAGGGGCAGGGAGGAGGAACCGGGACAGCCCGAGCAGGCCAGCCGCCAGGACACGGAAACCAGGGGGCAGGGACAGGGCGGGGACAGAGCGGACCGAAGGCCAGAAAGGGGAAAGGGGGAGGAAACATACCGGGAAGAGGCCACAGGAAAAGGGGGGGACCGGGGCGAAGGCCAGGGGCAGGGAGGAGGAAACGGGACAAGCCCGAGCAGGCCAGCCGCCAGGACACGGAAAACCAGGGGGCAGGACAGGGCGGGGGACAGAGCGGACCGAAGGCCAGAAAGGGGAAAGGGGGAGGAAACAGACCGGGAAGAGGCCACAGGAAAAGGGGGGGACCGGGGCGAAGGCCAGGGGCAGGGAGGAGGAACCGGGACAGCCCGAGCAGGCCAGCCGCCAGACACGGAAAACCAGGGGCAGGGACAGGGCGGGGGACAGAGCGGACCGAAGGCCAGAAAGGGGAAAGGGGAGGAAACAGACCGGGAAGAGGCCACAGGAAAAGGGGGGGGACCGGGGGCGAAGGCCAGGGCAGGGAGGAGGAACGGGACAAGCCCGAGCAGGCCAGCCGCCAGGACACGGAAAACCAGGGGGCAGGACAGGGCGGGGGACAGAGCGGACCGAAGGCCAGAAAGCGGAAAGGGGAGGAAACAGACCGGGAAGAGGCCACAGGAAAAGGGGGGGACCGGCGGCGAAGGCCAGGGGCAGGAGGAGGAACCGGACAAGCCCGAGCAGGCCAGCCGCCAGCACACGGAAAACCAGGGGGCAGGGACAGGGCGGGGACAGAGCGGACCGAAGGCCAGAAAGGGGAAAGGGGGAGGAAACAGACCGGGAAGAGGCCACAGGAAAAGGGGGGGACCGGCGGCGAAGGCCAGGGGCAGGGAGGAGGAACGGGACAGCCCGAGCAGGCCAGCGCCAGCACACGGAAAACCAGGGGGCAGGGACAGGGCGGGGGACAGAGCGGACCGAAGGCCAGAAAGGGGAAAGGGGGAGGAAACAGTACCGGGAAGAGGCCACAGGAAAAGGGGGGGGACCGGCGGCGAAGGCCAGGGGCAGGGAGGAGGAACCGGGACAAGCCCGAGCAGGCCAGCCGCCAGCACACGGAAAACCAGGGGCAGGACAGGGCGGGGGACAGAGCGGACCGAAGGCCAGAAAGGGGAAAGGGGGAGGAAACAGACCGGGAAGAGGCCACAGGAAAAGGGGGGGGACCGGGGCGAAGGCCAGGGCAGGGAGGAGGAACCGGGACGAGCCCGAGCAGGCCAGCCGCCAGCACACGGAAAACCAGGGGGCAGGGACAGGGCGGGGGACAGAGCGACCGAAGGCCAGAAAGGGAAAGGGGAGGAAACAGACCGGGAAGAGGCCACAGGAAAAGGGGGGACCGGCGGCGAAGGCCAGGGGCAGGGAGGAGGAACCGGGACGAGCCCGAGCAGGCCAGCCGCCAGCACACGGAAAACCAGGGGGCAGGGACAGGGCGGGGACAGAGCGGACCGAAGGCCAGAAAGGGGAAAGGGGGAGAAACAGACCGGGAAGAGGCCACAGGAAAAGGGGGGGGACCGGGGCGAAGGCCAGGGCAGGGGGAGGAACCGGGACGAGCCCGAGCAGGCCAGCCGCCAGCACACGGAAAACCAGGGGCAGGACAGGGCGGGGGACAGAGCGGACGAAGGCCAGAAAGGGGAAAGGGGAGGAAACAGACCGGGAAGAGGCCACAGGAAAAGGGGGGGGACCGGCGGCGAAGGCCAGGGGCAGGGAGGAGGAACCGGGACTAGCCCGAGCAGGCAGCGCCAGCACACGGAAAACCAGGGGGCAGGGACAGGCGGGGGACAGAGCGGACCGAAGGCCAGAAAGGGGAAATGGGGAGGAAACAGACCGGGAAGAGGCCACAGGAAAAGGGGGGGACCGGCGGCGAAGGCCAGGGGCAGGGAGGAGGAACCGGGACGAGCCCGAGCAGGCCAGCCGCCAGCACACGGAAACCAGGGGGCAGGGACAGGGGGGGGACAGAGCGGACCGAAGGCAGAAAGGGAAGGGGGAGAAACAGACCGGGAAGAGGCCACAGGAAAAAGGGGGGGACCGGGGCGAAGGCCAGGGGCAGGGAGGAGGAACCGGGACGAGCCCGAGCAGGCCAGCCGCCAGCACACGGAAAACCAGGGGGCAGGGACAGGGCGGGGGACAGAGCGGACCGAAGGCCAGAAAGGGGAAAGGGGAGGAAACAGACCGGGAAGAGGCCACAGGAAAAGGGGGGGGACCGGGGCGAAGGCCGGGGGCAGGGAGGAACGGGGACAAGCCCGAGCAGGCCAGCGGCAGCACACGGAAAACCAGGGGGGCAGGGACAGGGCAGGGGACAGAGCGGACCGAAGGCCAGAAAGGGGAAAGGGGAGGAAACAGACCGGGAAGAGGCCACAGGAAAAGGGGGGGACCGGGGCGAAGGCCGGGGCAGGGAGGAGGAAACGGGGACAAGCCCGAGCAGGCCAGCCGCCAGGACACGGAAAACCAGGGGGCAGGGACAGGGCGGGGAGAGCGGACCGAAGGCCAGAAAGGGGAAAGGGGAGGAAACAGACCGGGAAGAGGCCACAGGAAAAGGGGGGGGACCGGGGCGAAGGCCAGGGGCAGGGAGGAGGAACGGGACAAGCCCGAGCAGGCCAGCCGCCAGACACGGAAAACCAGGGGGCAGGGACAGGGCGGGGGACAGAGCGGACCGAAGGCCAGAAAGGGGAAAGGGGAGGAAACAGACCGGGAAGAGGCCACAGGAAAAGGGGGGGACCGGGGGCGAAGGCCAGGGGCAGGGGGAGGAACGGGACAGCCCGAGCAGGCCAGCGCCAGGACACGGAAACCAGGGGGCAGGGACAGGGCGGGGGACAGAGCGGACCGAAGGCCAGAAAGGGGAAAGGGAGGAAACAGACCGGGAAGAGGCCACAGGAAAAGGGGGGGACCGGCGGCGAAGGCCAGGGGCAGGGAGGAGGAACGGGGACAAGCCCGAGCAGGCCAGCCGCCAGCACACGGAAACCAGGGGGCAGGGACAGGGCGGGGACAGAGCGGACCGAAGGCCAGAAAGGGGAAAGGGGAGGAAACAGACCGGGAAGAGGCCACAGGAAAAGGGGGGGGGACCGGGGCGAAGGCCGGGGGCAGGGAAAGGGGACAAGCCCGAGCAGGCCAGCGGCCAGGACACGGAAAACCAGGGGGCAGGGACAGGGCGGGGACAGAGCGGACCGAAGGCCAGAAAGGGGAAAGGGGGAGGAAACAGACCGGGAAGAGGCCACAGGAAAAGGGGGGGACCGGAGGCGAAGGCCAGGGGCAGGGAGGAGGAACGGGACAGCCCGAGCAGGCCAGCCGCCAGGACACGGAAAACCAGGGGGCAGGACAGGGCGGGGGACAGAGCGGACCGAAGGCCAGAAAGGGGAAAGGGAGGAAACAGACCGGGAAGAGGCCACAGGAAAAGGGGGGGGACCGGAGGCGAAGGCCGGGGCAGGGGGAGGAACCGGGACAAGCCCGAGCAGGCCAGCGCCAGGACACGGAAAACCAGGGGGCAGGGACAGGGCGGGACAGAGCGGACCGAAGGCCAGAAAGGGGAAAGGGAGGAAACAGACCGGGAAGAGGCCACAGGAAAAGGGGGGGACCGGAGGCGAAGGCCGGGGGCAGGGAGGAGGAACGGGACAAGCCCGAGCAGGCCAGCCGCCAGGACACGGAAAACCAGGGGGCAGGGACAGGGCGGGGGACAGAGCGGACCGAAGGCCAGAAAGGGGAAAGGGGAGGAAACAGACCGGGAAGAGGCCACAGGAAAAGGGGGGGACCGGGGCGAAGGCCGGGGGCAGGGAGGAGGAACGGGGACAAGCCCGAGCAGGCCAGCCGCCAGGACACGGAAAACCAGGGGGCAGGGACAGGGCGGGGGACAGAGCGGACCGAAGGCCAGAAAGGGGAAAGGGGAGGAAACAGACCGGGAAGAGGCCACAGGAAAAGGGGGGGACCGGCGGCGAAGGCCGGGGGCAGGGAGGAGGAACGGGGACAAGCCCGAGCAGGCCAGCCGCCAGACACGGAAAACCAGGGGGCAGGGACAGGGCGGGGGACAGAGCGGACCGAAGGCCAGAAAGGGGAAAGGGGAGGAAACAGACCGGGAAGAGGCCACAGGAAAAGGGGGGGACCGGAGGCGAAGGCCGGGGCAGGGAGGAGGAACCGGGACAAGCCCGAGCAGGCCAGCCGCCAGACACGGAAACCAGGGGGCAGGACAGGGCGGGGGACAGAGCGGACCGAAGGCCAGAAAGGGGAAAGGGGAGGAAACAGACCGGGAAGAGGCCACAGGAAAAGGGGGGGGACCGGCGGCGAAGGCCAGGGGCAGGAGGAGGAACCGGGACGAGCCCGAGCAGGCCAGCCGCCAGGCACACGGAAAACCAGGGGGCAGGGACAGGGCGGGGACAGAGCGGACCGAAGGCCAGAAAGGGGAAAGGGGAGGAAACAGACCGGGAAGAGGCCACAGGAAAAGGGGGGGGACCGGCGGCGAAGGCCAGGGGCAGGGAGGAGGAACCGGGACGAGCCCGAGCAGGCCAGCCGCCAGCACACGGAAAACCAGGGGGCAGGGACAGGGCGGGGGACAGAGCGGACCGAAGGCCAGAAAGCGGAAAGGGGGAGGAAACAGACCGGGAAGAGGCCACAGGAAAAGGGGGGGACCGGCGGCGAAGGCCAGGGGCAGGGAGGAGGAACCGGGACAGCCCGAGCAGGCCAGCCGCCAGCACACGGAAAACCAGGGGGCAGGGACAGGGCGGGGACAGAGCGGACCGAAGGCCAGAAAGGGGAAAGGGGAGGAACAGACCGGGAAGAGGCCACAGGAAAAGGGGGGGGACCGGCGGCGAAGGCCAGGGGCAGGGAGGAGGAACCGGGACGAGCCCGAGCAGGCCAGCCGCCAGCACACGGAAAACCAGGGGGCAGGGACAGGGCGGGGACAGAGCGGACCGAAGGCCAGAAAGGGGAAAGGGGGAGGAAACAGACCGGGAAGAGGCCACAGGAAAAGGGGGGGGACCGGCGGCGAAGGCCAGGGGCAGGGAGGAGGAACCGGGACGAGCCCGAGCAGGCCAGCCGCCAGCACACGGAAAACCAGGGGGCAGGGACAGGGCGGGGACAGAGCGGACCGAAGGCCAGAAAGGGGAAAGGGGGAGGAAACAGACCGGGAAGAGGCCACAGGAAAAGGGGGGGACCGGCGGCGAAGGCCAGGGGCAGGGAGGAGGAACCGGGACGAGCCCGAGCAGGCCAGCCGCCAGCACACGGAAAACCAGGGGGCAGGGACAGGGCGGGGACAGAGCGGACCGAAGGCCAGAAAGGGGAAAGGGGGAGGAAACAGACCGGGAAGAGGCCACAGGAAAGGGGGGGACCGGGGCGAAGGCCAGGGGCAGGGGAGGAACCGGGACGAGCCCGAGCAGGCCAGCCGCCAGCACACGGAAAACCAGGGGCAGGGACAGGGCGGGGGACAGAGCGGACCGAAGGCCAGAAAGGGGAAAGGGGGAGGAAACAGACCGGGAAGAGGCCACAGGAAAAGGGGGGGACCGGCGGCGAAGGCCAGGGGCAGGGAGGAGGAACCGGGACAAGCCGAGCAGGCCAGCCGCCAGCACACGGAAAACCAGGGGGGCAGGGACAGGGCGGGGGACAGAGCGGACCGAAGGCCAGAAGCGGAAAGGGGGAGGAAACAGACCGGGAAGAGGCCACAGGAAAAGGGGGGGGACCGGCGGCGAAGGCCAGGGGCAGGGAGGAGGAACCGGGACGAGCCCGAGCAGGCCAGCCGCCAGCACACGGAAAACCAGGGGGCAGGGACAGGGCGGGGGACAGAGCGGACCGAAGGCCAGAAAGGGGAAAGGGGAGAACAGACCGGGAAGAGGCCACAGGAAAAGGGGGGGGACCGGCGGCGAAGGCCAGGGGCAGGGAGGAGGAACCGGGACGAGCCCGAGCAGGCCAGCCGCCAGCACACGGAAAACCAGGGGGCAGGGACAGGGCGGGGACAGAGCGGACGAAGGCCAGAAAGGGGAAAGGGGGAGGAAACAGACCGGGAAGAGGCCACAGGAAAAGGGGGGGACCGGCGGCGAAGGCCAGGGGCAGGGAGGAGGAACCGGGACAGCCCGAGCAGGCCAGCGCCAGCACACGGAAAACCAGGGGGCAGGGACAGGGCGGGGGACAGAGCGGACCGAAGGCCAGAAAGGGGAAAGGGGAGGAAACAGACCGGGAAGAGGCCACAGGAAAAGGGGGGGACCGGGGCGAAGGCCAGGGGCAGGGAGGAGGAACCGGGACAGCCCGAGCAGGCCAGCCGCCAGCACACGGAAAACCAGGGGGCAGGGACAGGGCGGGGACAGAGCGGACCGAAGGCCAGAAAGGGGAAAGGGGGAGGAAACAGACCGGGAAGAGGCCACAGGAAAAGGGGGGGGACCGGCGGCGAAGGCCAGGGGCAGGGAGGAGGAACCGGGACAGCCCGAGCAGGCCAGCCGCCAGCACACGGGAAAACCAGGGGGCAGGGACAGGGCGGGGGACAGAGCGGACCGAAGGCCAGAAAGGGGAAAGGGGGAGAAACAGACCGGGAAGAGGCCACAGGAAAAGGGGGGGACCGGGGCGAAGGCCAGGGGCAGGGAGGAGGAACGGGACGAGCCCGAGCAGGCCAGCCGCCAGCACACGGAAAACCAGGGGGCAGGGACAGGGCGGGGACAGAGCGGACCGAAGGCCAGAAAGGGGAAAGGGGAGGAAACAGACCGGGAAGAGGCCACAGGAAAAGGGGGGGGACCGGCGGCGAAGGCCAGGGGCAGGGAGGAGGAACGGGACAGCCCGAGCAGGCCAGCCGCCAGCACACGGAAAACCAGGGGGCAGGACAGGGCGGGGACAGAGCGGACCGAAGGCCAGAAAGGGGAAAGGGGAGGAAACAGACCGGGAAGAGGCCACAGGAAAAGGGGGGGGACCGGCGGCGAAGGCCAGGGGCAGGGAGGAGGAACCGGGACAAGCCCGAGGCAGGCCAGCCGCCAGCACACGGAAAACCAGGGGGCAGGGACAGGGCGGGGGACAGAGCGGACCGAAGGCCAGAAAGGGGAAAGGGGGAGGAAACAGACCGGGAAGAGGCCACAGGAAAAGGGGGGGACCGGGGCGAAGGCCAGGGGCAGGGAGGAGGAACCGGGACAAGCCCGAGCAGGCCAGCCGCCAGCACACGGAAAACCAGGGGGCAGGGACAGGGCGGGGGACAGAGCGGACCGAAGGCCAGAAAGGGGAAAGGGGGAGGAAACAGACCGGGAAGAGGCCACAGGAAAAGGGGGGGACCGGCGGCGAAGGCCAGGGGCAGGGAGGAGGAACCGGGACAGCCCGAGCAGGCCAGCCGCCAGCACAGGAAAACCAGGGGGCAGGGACAGGGCGGGGGACAGAGCGGACCGAAGGCCAGAAAGGGGAAAGGGGAGGAAACAGACCGGGAAGAGGCCACAGGAAAAGGGGGGGACCGGCGGCGAAGGCCAGGGGCAGGGAGGAGGAACCGGGACAAGCCCGAGCAGGCCAGCCGCCAGCACACGGAAAACCAGGGGGCAGGGACAGGGCGGGGACAGAGCGGACCGAAGGCCAGAAAGGGGAAAGGGGAGGAAACAGACCGGGAAGAGGCCACAGGAAAAGGGGGGGGACCGGGGCGAAGGCCAGGGGCAGGGAGGAGGAACGGGACAAGCCCGAGCAGGCCAGCCGCCAGCACACGGAAAACCAGGGGGCAGGGACAGGGCGGGGACAGAGCGGACCGAAGGCCAGAAAGGGGAAAGGGGGAGGAAACAGACCGGGAAGAGGCCACAGGAAAGGGGGGGACCGGCGGCGAAGGCCAGGGGCAGGGAGGAGGAACGGGACAAGCCCGAGCAGGCCAGCCGCCAGCACACGGAAAACCAGGGGGCAGGGACAGGGCGGGGGACAGAGCGGACCGAAGGCCAGAAAGGGGAAAGGGGAGGAAACAGACCGGGAAGAGGCCACAGGAAAAGGGGGGGGACCGGGGCGAAGGCCAGGGCAGGGGGAGGAACCGGGACAAGCCCGAGCAGGCCAGCCGCCAGCACACGGAAAACCAGGGGGCAGGGACAGGGCGGGGGACAGAGCGGACCGAAGGCCAGAAAGGGGAAAGGGGGAGGAAACAGACCGGGAAGAGGCCACAGGAAAAGGGGGGGGACCGGGGCGAAGGCCAGGGGCAGGGAGGAGGAACCGGGACGAGCCCGAGCAGGCCAGCCGCCAGCACACGGAAAACCAGGGGGCAGGGACAGGGCGGGGGACAGAGCGGACCGAAGGCCAGAAAGGGGAAAGGGGGAGGAAACAGACCGGGAAGAGGCCACAGGAAAAGGGGGGGGACCGGCGGCGAAGGCCAGGGGCAGGGAGGAGGAACGGGACAAGCCCGAGCAGGCCAGCCGCCAGCACACGGAAAACCAGGGGGCAGGGACAGGGCGGGGGACAGAGCGGACCGAAGGCCAGAAAGGGGAAAGGGGAGGAAACAGACCGGGAAGAGGCCACAGGAAAAGGGGGGGACCGGGGCGAAGGCCAGGGGCAGGGAGGAGGAACGGGACAGCCCGAGCAGGCCAGCCGCCAGCACACGGAAAACCAGGGGGCAGGGACAGGGCGGGGACAGAGCGGACCGAAGGCCAGAAAGGGGAAAGGGGAGGAAACAGACCGGGAAGAGGCCACAGGAAAAGGGGGGGACCGGCGGCGAAGGCCAGGGGCAGGGAGGAGGAACGGGACGAGCCCGAGCAGGCCAGCCGCCAGCACACGGAAAACCAGGGGGCAGGGACAGGGCGGGGGACAGAGCGGACCGAAGGCCAGAAAGGGGAAAGGGGGAGGAAACAGACCGGGAAGAGGCCACAGGAAAAGGGGGGGGACCGGCGGCGAAGGCCAGGGGCAGGGAGGAGGAACCGGGACAGCCCGAGCAGGCCAGCCGCCAGCACACGGAAAACCAGGGGGCAGGGACAGGGCGGGGACAGAGCGGACCGAAGGCCAGAAAGGGGAAAGGGGAGGAAACAGACCGGGAAGAGGCCACAGGAAAAGGGGGGGACCGGCGGCGAAGGCCAGGGGCAGGGAGGAGGAACCGGGACAGCCCGAGCAGGCCAGCCGCCAGCACACGGAAAACCAGGGGGCAGGGACAGGGCGGGGACAGAGCGGACCGAAGGCCAGAAAGGGGAAAGGGGGAGGAAACAGACCGGGAAGAGGCCACAGGAAAAGGGGGGGACCGGGGCGAAGGCCAGGGGCAGGGAGGAGGAACGGGACGAGCCCGAGCAGGCCAGCCGCCAGCACACGGAAAACCAGGGGGCAGGGACAGGGCGGGGGACAGAGCGGACCGAAGGCCAGAAAGGGGAAGGGGGAGGAAACAGACCGGGAAGAGGCCACAGGAAAAGGGGGGGACCGGCGGCGAAGGCCAGGGGCAGGGAGGAGGAACCGGGACAGCCCGAGCAGGCCAGCCGCCAGGACACGGAAAACCAGGGGGCAGGGACAGGGCGGGGGACAGAGCGGACCGAAGGCCAGAAAGGGGAAGGGGGAGGAAACAGACCGGGAAGAGGCCACAGGAAAAGGGGGGGACCGGGGCGAAGGCCAGGGGCAGGGAGGAGGAACCGGGACAGCCCGAGCAGGCCAGCCGCCAGCACACGGAAAACCAGGGGGCAGGACAGGGCGGGGGACAGAGCGGACCGAAGGCCAGAAAGGGGAAAGGGGAGGAAACAGACCGGGAAGAGGCCACAGGAAAAGGGGGGGGACCGGCGGCGAAGGCCAGGGGCAGGGAGGAGGAACCGGGACAAGCCCGAGCAGGCCAGCCGCCAGGACACGGAAAACCAGGGGCAGGGACAGGGCGGGGGACAGAGCGGACCGAAGGCCAGAAAGGGGAAAGGGGAGGAAACAGACCGGGAAGAGGCCACAGGAAAAGGGGGGGGACCGGGGCGAAGGCCAGGGGCAGGGAGGAGGAACGGGACAAGCCCGAGCAGGCCAGCCGCCAGACACGGAAAACCAGGGGGCAGGGACAGGGCGGGGGACAGAGCGGACCGAAGGCCAGAAAGGGGAAAGGGGAGGAAACAGACCGGAAGAGGCCACAGGAAAAGGGGGGGGACCGGGGCGAAGGCCAGGGGCAGGGAGGAGGAACCGGGACGAGCCCGAGCAGGCCAGCCGCCAGCACACGGAAAACCAGGGGGCAGGGACAGGGCGGGGACAGAGCGGACCGAAGGCCAGAAAGGGGAAAGGGGGAGGAAACAGACCGGGAAGAGGCCACAGGAAAAGGGGGGGGACCGGGGGCGAAGGCCAGGGGCAGGGAGGAGGAACGGGACAGCCCGAGCAGGCCAGCCGCCAGCACACGGAAAACCAGGGGGCAGGGACAGGGCGGGGACAGAGCGGACCGAAGGCCAGAAAGGGGAAAGGGGGAGGAAACAGACCGGGAAGAGGCCACAGGAAAAGGGGGGGACCGGGGCGAAGGCCAGGGGCAGGGAGGAGGAACCGGGACGAGCCCGAGCAGGCCAGCCGCCAGCACACGGAAAACCAGGGGGCAGGGACAGGGGCGGGGACAGAGCGGACCGAAGGCCAGAAAGGGGAAAGGGGAGGAAACAGACCGGGAAGAGGCCACAGGAAAAGGGGGGGACCGGGGCGAAGGCCAGGGGCAGGGAGGAGGAACGGGACAGCCCGAGCAGGCCAGCCGCCAGCACACGGAAAACCAGGGGGCAGGGACAGGGCGGGGGACAGAGCGGACCGAAGGCCAGAAAGGGGAAAGGGGAGGAAACAGACCGGGAAGAGGCCACAGGAAAAGGGGGGGGACCGGCGGCGAAGGCCAGGGGCAGGGAGGAGGAACCGGGACGAGCCCGAGCAGGCCAGCCGCCAGGACACGGAAAACCAGGGGGCAGGGACAGGGCGGGGGACAGAGCGGACCGAAGGCCAGAAAGGGGAAAGGGGAGGAAACAGACCGGGAAGAGGCCACAGGAAAAGGGGGGGGACCGGGGCGAAGGCCAGGGGCAGGGAGGAGGAACGGGACAGCCCGAGCAGGCCAGCCGCCAGGACACGGAAAACCAGGGGGCAGGGACAGGGCGGGGGACAGAGCGGACCGAAGGCCAGAAAGGGGAAAGGGGGAGGAAACAGACCGGGAAGAGGCCACAGGAAAAGGGG
Organism: Yamagishiella unicocca; assembly: GCA_003116995.1. Taxonomy (NCBI): domain Eukaryota; kingdom Viridiplantae; phylum Chlorophyta; class Chlorophyceae; order Chlamydomonadales; family Volvocaceae; genus Yamagishiella; species Yamagishiella unicocca. Next base: position 3,186 of record BDSL01000343.1, on the reverse strand, counting down.
GGGGACCGGGGCGAAGGCCAGGGGCAGGGAGGAGGAACGGGACGAGCCCGAGCAGGCCAGCCGCCAGCACACGGAAAACCAGGGGGCAGGGACAGGGCGGGGGACAGAGCGGACCGAAGGCCAGAAAGGGGAAAGGGGAGGAAACAGACCGGGAAGAGGCCACAGGAAAAGGGGGGGACCGGGGGCGAAGGCCAGGGGCAGGGAGGAGGAACCGGGACAGCCCGAGCAGGCCAGCCGCCAGCACACGGAAAACCAGGGGGCAGGGACAGGGCGGGGGACAGAGCGGACCGAAGGCCAGAAAGGGAAAGGGGAGGAAACAGTACCGGGGAAGAGGCCACAGGAAAAGGGGGGGACCGGCGGCGAAGGCCAGGGGCAGGGAGGAGGAACCGGGACAGCCCGAGCAGGCCAGCCGCCAGCACACGGAAAACCAGGGGGCAGGGACAGGGCGGGGGACAGAGCGGACCGAAGGCCAGAAAGGGGAAAGGGGGAGGAAACAGACCGGGAAGAGGCCACAGGAAAAAGGGGGGGGACCGGCGGCGAAGGCCAGGGGCAGGGAGGAGGAACGGGACAAGCCCGAGCAGGCCAGCCGCCAGCACACGGAAAACCAGGGGGCAGGGACAGGGCGGGGGACAGAGCGGACCGAAGGCCAGAAAGGGGAAAGGGGGAGGAAACAGACCGGGAAGAGGCCACAGGAAAAGGGGGGGGACCGGCGGCGAAGGCCAGGGGCAGGGAGGAGGAACCGGGACAAGCCCGAGCAGGCCAGCCGCCAGCACACGGAAAACCAGGGGGCAGGGACAGGGCGGGGGACAGAGCGGACCGAAGGCCAGAAAGGGAAAGGGGAGGAAACAGACCGGGAAGAGGCCACAGGAAAAGGGGGGGGACCGGGGCGAAGGCCAGGGGCAGGGGGAGGAACGGGACAAGCCCGAGCAGGCCAGCCGCCAGACACGGAAAACCAGGGGGCAGGGACAGGGCGGGGGACAGAGCGGACCGAAGGCCAGAAAGGGGAAAGGGGGAGGAAACAGACCGGAAGAGGCCACAGGAAAAGGGGGGGACCGGGGCGAAGGCCAGGGGCAGGGAGGAGGAACCGGGACAAGCCCGAGCAGGCCAGCCGCCAGGACACGGAAAACCAGGGGGCAGGGACAGGGCGGGGACAGAGCGGACCGAAGGCCAGAAAGGGGAAAGGGGGAGGAAACAGACCGGGAAGAGGCCACAGGAAAAGGGGGGGACCGGGGCGAAGGCCAGGGGCAGGGAGGAGGAACGGGGACAAGCCCGAGCAGGCCAGCCACCAGGACACGGAAAACCAGGGGGCAGGGACAGGGCGGGGGACAGAGCGGACCGAAGGCCAGAAAGGGGAAAGGGGGAGGAAACAGACCGGGAAGAGGCCACAGGAAAAGGGGGGGACCGGGGGCGAAGGCCAGGGGCAGGGAGGAGGAACGGGGACAGCCCGAGCAGGCCAGCCGCCAGACACGGGAAAACCAGGGGGCAGGGACAGGGCGGGGACAGAGCGGACCGAAGGCCAGAAAGGGGAAAGGGGAGGAAACAGACCGGGAAGAGGCCACCAGGAAAAGGGGGGGGGACCGGCGGCGAAGGCCAGGGGCAGGGAGGAGGAACGGGGACGAGCCCGAGCAGGCCAGCCGCCAGGACACGGAAAACCAGGGGGGCAGGGACAGGGCGGGGACAGAGCGGACCGAAGGCCAGAAAGGGGAAAGGGGAGGAAACAGACCGGGAAGAGGCCACAGGAAAAAGGGGGGGACCGGGGGCGAAGGCCAGGGGCAGGGAGGAGGAACGGGACAAGCCCGAGCAGGCCAGCCCGCCAGGACACGGAAAACCAGGGGGCAGGGACAGGGGCGGGGGACAGAGCGGACCGAAGGCCAGAAAGGGGAAAGGGGGAGGAAACAGACCGGGAAGAGGCCACAGGAAAGGGGGGGGACCGGGGGCGAAGGCCAGGGGCAGGGAGGAGGAACGGGGACAAGCCCGAGCAGGCCAGCCGCCAGGACACGGAAAACCAGGGGGCAGGGACAGGGCGGGGACAGAGCGGACCGAAGGCCAGAAAGGGGAAAGGGGAGGAAACAGACCGGGAAGAGGCCACAGGAAAAGGGGGGGACCGGGGGCGAAGGCCAGGGGCAGGGAGGAGGAACGGGGACAAGCCCGAGCAGGCCAGCCGCCAGGACACGGAAAACCAGGGGGCAGGGACAGGGCGGGGGACAGAGCGGACCGAAGGCCAGAAAGGGGAAAGGGGAGGAAACAGACCGGGAAGAGGCCACAGGAAAAGGGGGGGACCGGGGGCGAAGGCCAGGGGCAGGGAGGAGGAACGGGGACAAGCCCGAGCAGGCCAGCCGCCAGGACACGGGAAAACCAGGGGGCAGGACAGGGCGGGGGACAGAGCGGACCGAAGGCCAGAAAGGGGAAAGGGGGAGGAAACAGACCGGGAAGAGGCCACAGGAAAAGGGGGGGGACCGGGGCGAAGGCCAGGGGCAGGGAGGAGGAACGGGACAAGCCCGAGCAGGCCAGCCGCCAGGACACGGAAAACCAGGGGGCAGGGACAGGGCGGGGGACAGAGCGGACCGAAGGCCAGAAAGGGGAAAGGGGAGGAAACAGACCGGGAAGAGGCCACAGGAAAAGGGGGGACCGGGGGCGAAGGCCAGGGGCAGGGAGGAGGAACGGGGACAAGCCCGAGAGCAGGCCAGCCAGACACGGAAAACCAGGGGGCAGGGACAGGGCGGGGACAGAGCGGACCGAAGGCCAGAAAGGGGAAAGGGGAGGAAACAGACCGGGAAGAGGCCACAGGAAAAGGGGGGGGACCGGGGGCGAAGGCCAGGGGCAGGGAGGAGGAACGGGACAAGCCCGAGCAGGCCAGCCGCCAGGACACGGGAAAACCAGGGGGCAGGGACAGGGCGGGGGACAGAGCGGACCGAAGGCCAGAAAGGGGAAAGGGAGGAAACAGACCGGGAAGAGGCCACAGGAAAAGGGGGGGACCGGGGGAAGGCCAGGGGCAGGGGGAGGAACGGGGACAAGCCCGAGCAGGCCAGCCGCCAGGACACGGAAAACCAGGGGGCAGGGACAGGGCGGGGGACAGAGCGGACCGAAGGCCAGAAAGGGGAAAAGGGGGAGGAAACAGACCGGGAAGAGGCCACAGGAAAAGGGGGGGACCGGGGGCGAAGGCCAGGGGCAGGGAGGAGGAACGGG
>BDSL01000342.1:0-24804 GCA_003116995.1 Yamagishiella unicocca | reverse complement strand
GAACAAAATGAGTATAATATTGCTATACTTTGTCGTACATTCGGGTACTGTACTGCTAAACCCTAAGACTAAATCCCAAGATGTACAGCAGTGCCAAATCAGGCCAAGATTGATCCAAATGGGATCCAATTAATATTATAAATATTATATGTCCTAATTAAGGACCAATGGCCAAGAAAAAAATATTTTTGGTCCTAGGTTACACTTTTGGCCTCCTGATGGTTTATCCATGGTTTCGGGGCCAATCCCACCCCCAAAAAATATTTTGATGACACCAACTGCCTTGATTTCTTCTCCTGAACAAAATGAGTATAATATTGCTATACTTTGTCGTACATTCGGGTACTGTACTGCTAAACCCTAAGACTAAATCCCAAGATGTACAGCAGTGCCAAATCAGGCCCAAGATTGATCCAAATGGGATCCAATTAATATTATAAATATTATATGTCCTAATTAAGGACCAATGGCCAAGAAAAATATTTTTGGTCCTAGGTTACACTTTTGGCCTCCTGATGGTTTATCCATGGTTTCGGGGCCAATCCCACCCCCAAAAAATATTTTGATGACACCAACTGCCTTGATTTCTTCTCCTGAACAAAATGAGTATAATATTGCTATACTTTGTCGTACATTCGGGTACTGTACTGCTAAACCCTAAGACTAAATCCCAAGATGTACAGCAGTGCCAAATCAGGCCCAAGATTGATCCAAATGGGATCCAATAATATTATAAATATTATATGTCCTAATTAAGGACCAATGGCCAAGAAAAAATATTTTTGGTCCTAGGTTACACTTTTGGCCTCCTGATGGTTTATCCATGGTTTCGGGGCCAATCCCACCCCCAAAAAATATTTTGATGACACCAACTGCCTTGATTTCTTCTCCTGAACAAAATGAGTATAATATTGCTATACTTTGTCGTACATTCGGGTACTGTACTGCTAAACCCTAAGACTAAATCCCAAGATGTACAGCAGTGCCAAATCAGGCCCAAGATTGATCCAAATGGGATCCAATTAATATTATAAATATTATATGTCCTAATTAAGGACCAATGGCCAAGAAAAAATATTTTTGGTCCTAGGTTACACTTTTGGCCTCCTGATGGTTTATCCATGGTTTCGGGGCCAATCCCACCCCCAAAAAATATTTTGATGACACCAACTGCCTTGATTTCTTCTCCTGAACAAAATGAGTATAATATTGCTATACTTTGTCGTACATTCGGGTACTGTACTGCTAAACCCTAAGACTAAATCCCAAGATGTACAGCAGTGCCAAATCAGGCCCAAGATTGATCCAAATGGGATCCAATTAATATTATAAATATATTATATGTCCTAATTAAGGACCAATGGCCAAGAAAAAATATTTTTGGTCCTAGGTTACACTTTTGGCCTCCTGATGGTTTATCCATGGTTTCGGGGCCAATCCCACCCCAAAAAATATTTTGATGACACCAACTGCCTTGATTTCTTCTCCTGAACAAAATGAGTATAATATTGCTATACTTTGTCGTACATTCGGGTACTGTACTGCTAAACCCTAAGACTAAATCCCAAGATGTACAGCAGTGCCAAATCAGGCCCAAGATTGATCCAAATGGGATCCAATTAATATTATAAATATTATATGTCCTAATTAAGGACCAATGGCCAAGAAAAAATATTTTTGGTCCTAGGTTACACTTTTGGCCTCCTGATGGTTTATCCATGGTTTCGGGGCCAATCCCACCCCCAAAAAATATTTTGATGACACCAACTGCCTTGATTTCTTCTCCTGAACAAAATGAGTATAATATTGCTATACTTTGTCGTACATTCGGGTACTGTACTGCTAAACCCTAAGACTAAATCCCAAGATGTACAGCAGTGCCAAATCAGGCCCAAGATTGATCCAAATGGGATCCAATTAATATTATAAATATTATATGTCCTAATTAAGGACCAATGGCCAAGAAAAAATATTTTTGGTCCTAGGTTACACTTTTGGCCTCCTGATGGTTTATCCATGGTTTCGGGCCAATCCCACCCCAAAAATTTTTGATGACACCAACTGCCTTGATTTCTTCTCCTGAACAAAATGAGTATAATATTGCTATACTTTGTCGTACATTCGGGTACTGTACTGCTAAACCCTAAGACTAAATCCCAAGATGTACAGCAGTGCCAAATCAGGCCCAAGATTGATCCAAATGGGATCCAATAATATTATAAATATTATATGTCCTAATTAAGGACCAATGGCCAAGAAAAAATATTTTTGGTCCTAGGTTACACTTTTGGCCTCCTGATGGTTTATCCATGGTTTCGGGGCCATCCCACCCCCAAAAAATATTTTGATGACACCAACTGCCTTGATTTCTTCTCCTGAACAAAATGAGTATAATATTGCTATACTTTGTCGTACATTCGGGTACTGTACTGCTAAACCCTAAGACTAAATCCCAAGATGTACAGCAGTGCCAAATCAGGCCCAAGATTGATCCAAATGGGATCCAATAATATTATAAATATTATATGTCCTAATTAAGGACCAATGGCCAAGAAAAAATATTTTTGGTCCTAGGTTACACTTTTGGCCTCCTGATGGTTTATCCATGGTTTCGGGGCCAATCCCACCCCCAAAAAATATTTTGATGACACCAACTGCCTTGATTTCTTCTCCTGAACAAAATGAGTATAATATTGCTATACTTTGTCGTACATTCGGGTACTGTACTGCTAAACCCTAAGACTAAATCCCAAGATGTACAGCAGTGCCAAATCAGGCCCAAGATTGATCCAAATGGGATCCAATTAATATTATAAATATTATATGTCCTAATTAAGGACCAATGGCCAAGAAAAAATATTTTTGGTCCTAGGTTACACTTTTGGCCTCCTGATGGTTTATCCATGGTTTCGGGGCCAATCCCACCCCCAAAAAATATTTTGATGACACCAACTGCCTTGATTTCTTCTCCTGAACAAAATGAGTATAATATTGCTATACTTTGTCGTACATTCGGGTACTGTACTGCTAAACCCTAAGACTAAATCCCAAGATGTACAGCAGTGCCAAATCAGGCCCAAGATTGATCCAAATGGGATCCAATTAATATTATAAATATTATATGTCCTAATTAAGGACCAATGGCCAAGAAAAAATATTTTTGGTCCTAGGTTACACTTTTGGCCTCCTGATGGTTTATCCATGGTTTCGGGGCCAATCCCACCCCCAAAAAATATTTTGATGACACCAACTGCCTTGATTTCTTCTCCTGAACAAAATGAGTATAATATTGCTATACTTTGTCGTACATTCGGGTACTGTACTGCTAAACCCTAAGACTAAATCCAAGATGTACAGCAGTGCCAAATCAGGCCCAAGATTGATCCAAATGGGATCCAATTAATATTATAAATATTATATGTCCTAATTAAGGACCAATGGCCAAGAAAAAATATTTTTGGTCCTAGGTTACACTTTTGGCCTCCTGATGGTTTATCCATGGTTTCGGGGCCAATCCCACCCCCAAAAAATATTTTGATGACACCAACTGCCTTGATTTCTTCTCCTGAACAAAATGAGTATAATATTGCTATACTTTGTCGTACATTCGGGTACTGTACTGCTAAACCCTAAGACTAAATCCCAAGATGTACAGCAGTGCCAAATCAGGCCCAAGATTGATCCAAATGGGATCCAATTAATATTATAAATATTATATGTCCTAATTAAGGACCAATGGCCAAGAAAAAATATTTTTGGTCCTAGGTTACACTTTTGGCCTCCTGATGGTTTATCCATGGTTTCGGGCCAATCCCACCCCAAAAAATATTTTGATGACACCAACTGCCTTGATTTCTTCTCCTGAACAAAATGAGTATAATATTGCTATACTTTGTCGTACATTCGGGTACTGTACTGCTAAACCCTAAGACTAAATCCCATGGCCAAGATGTACAGCAGTGCCAAATCAGGCCCAAGATTGATCCAAATGGGATCCAATTAATATTATAATAATAAATATTATATGTCCTAATTAAGGACCAATGGCCAAGAAAAAATATTTTTGGTCCTAGGTTACACTTTTGGCCTCCTGATGGTTTATCCATGGTTTCTAGGGGCCAATCCCACCCCCAAAAAATATTTTGATGACACCAACTGCCTTGATTTCTTCTCCTGAACAAAATGAGTATAATATTGCTATACTTTGTCGTACATTCGGGTACTGTACTGCTAAACCCTAAGACTAAATCCCAAGATGTACAGCAGTGCCAAATCAGGCCCAAGATTGATCCAAATGGGATCCAATTAATATTATAAATATTATATGTCCTAATTAAGGACCAATGGCCAAGAAAAAATATTTTTGGTCCTAGGTTACACTTTTGGCCTCCTGATGGTTTATCCATGGTTTCGGGGCCAATCCCACCCCCAAAAAATATTTTGATGACACCAACTGCCTTGATTTCTTCTCCTGAACAAAATGAGTATAATATTGCTATACTTTGTCGTACATTCGGGTACTGTACTGCTAAACCCTAAGACTAAATCCCAAGATGTACAGCAGTGCCAAATCAGGCCCAAGATTGATCCAAATGGGATCCAATTAATATTATAAATATTATATGTCCTAATTAAGGTGGCCAAGAAAAAATATTTTTGGTCCTAGGTTACACTTTTGGCCTCCTGATGGTTTATCCATGGTTTTGGGGCCAATCCCACCCCCAAAAATATTTGATGACACCAACTGCCTTTTCTTCTCCTGAACAAAATGAGTATAATATTGCTATACTTTGTCGTAATTCGGGTACTGTACTGCTAAACCCTAAGACTAAATCCCAAGATGTACAGCAGTGCCAAATCAGGCCCAAGATTGATCCAAATGGGATCCCTATTAAGGACCAATGGCCAAGAAAAAATATTTTTGGTCCTAGGTTACACTTTTGGCCTCCAATGGTTTCGGGGCCAATCCCACCCCCAAAAAATATTTTGAAAAATATTTTTGGTCCTAGGTTACACTTTTGGCCTCCTGATGGTTTATCCATGGTTTCGGGGCCAATCCCACCCCCAAAAAATATTTTGATGACACCAACTGCCTTGATTTCTTCTCCTGAACAAAATGAGTATAATATTGCTATACTTTGTCGTACATTCGGGTACTGTACTGCTAAACCCTAAGACTAAATCCCAAGATGTACAGCAGTGCCAAATCAGGCCCAAGATTGATCCAAATGGGATCCAATTAATATTATAAATATTATATGTCCTAATTAAGGACCAATGGCCAAGAAAAAATATTTTTGGTCCTAGGTTACACTTTTGGCCTCCTGATGGTTTATCCATGGTTTCGGGGCCAATCCCACCCCCAAAAAAATTTTTGATGACACCAATGGATTTCTTCTCCTGAACAAAATGAGTATAATATTGCTATACTTTGTCGTACATTCGGGTACTGTACTGCTCCTAAATCCCAAGATGTACAGCAGTGCCAAATCAGGCCCAAGATTGATCCAAATGGGATCCAATTAATATTATAAATATTATATGTCCTAATTAAGGACCAATGGCCAAGAAAAAATATTTTTGGTCCTAGGTTACACTTTTGGCCTCCTGATGGTTTATCCATGGTTTCGGGGCCAATCCCACCCCCAAAAAATATTTTGATGACACCAACTGCCTTGATTTCTTCTCCTGAACAAAATGAGTATAATATTGCTATACTTTGTCGTACATTCGGGTACTGTACTGCTAAACCCTAAGACTAAATCCCAAGATGTACAGCAGTGCCAAATCAGGCCCAAGATTGATCCAAATGGGATCCAATTAATATTATAAATATTATATGTCCTAATTAAGGACCAATGGCCAAGAAAAAAATTTTTGGTCCTAGGTTTTTTGGCCTCCTGATGGTTTATCCATGGTTTCGGGGCCAATCCCACTTGATGACACCAACTGCCTTGCCTCCTGAACAAAATGAGGCTATACTTTGTCGTACATTCCTGTATGCTAAACCCTAAGACTAAATTGTACAGCAGGCCAAATCAGGCCCAAGATTGATCAAATGGGATCCAATTAATATTATAAATATTATATGTCCCCCAAGAAAAAATAAAAAATATTTTGATGACACCAACTGCCTTGATTTCTTCTCCTGAACAAAATGAGTATAATATTGCTATACTTTGTCGTACATTCGGGTACTGTACTGCTAAACCCTAAGACTAAATCCCAAGATGTACAGCAGTGCCAAATCAGGCCCAAGATTGATCCAAATGGGATCCAATTAATATTATAAATATTATATGTCCTAATTAATGGTTTCGGGGCCAATCCCACCCCCAAAAAATATTTTGGACACCAACTGCCTTGATTTTTTCTCCTGAACAAAATGAGTATAATAATACTTTGTCGTTTCGGGTACTGTACTGCTAAACCCTAAGACTAAATCCCAAGATTACAGCAGTGCCAAATCAGGCCCAAGATTGATCCAAATGGATCCATAATATTATAAATATTATATGTCCTAATTAAGGACCAATGGCAAGAAAAAATATTTTTGGTCCTAGGTTACACTTTTGGCCTCCTGATGGTTTATCCATGGTTTTGGGGCCAATCCCACCCCCAAAAATATTTTGATGACACCAACTGCCTTGATTTCTTCTCCTGAACAAAATGAGTATAATATTGCTATACTTTGTCGTACATTCGGGTACTGTACTGCTAAACCCTAAGACTAAATCCCAAGATGTACAGCAGTGCCAAATCAGGCCCAAGATTGATCCAAATGGGATCCAATTAATATTATAAATATTATATGTCCTAATTAAGGACCAATGGCCAAGAAAAAATATTTTTGGTCCTAGGTTACACTTTGGCCTCCTGATGGTTTATCCATGGTTTCGGGGCCAATCCCACCCCCAAAAAATATTTTGATGACACCAACTGCCTTGATTTCTTCTCCTGAACAAAATGAGTATAATATTGCTATACTTTGTCGTACATTCGGGTACTGTACTGCTAAACCCTAAGACTAAATCCCAAGATGTACAGCAGTGCCAAATCAGGCCCAAGATTGATCCAAATGGGATCCAATTAATATTATAAATATTATATGTCCTAATTAAGGACCAATGGCCAAGAAAAAATATTTTTGGTCCTAGGTTACACTTTTGGCCTCCTGATGGTTTATCCATGGTTTTGGGGCCAATCCCACCCCCAAAAAATATTTTGATGACACCAACTGCCTTGATTTCTTCTCCTGAACAAAATGAGTATAATATTGCTATACTTTGTCGTACATTCGGGTACTGTACTGCTAAACCCTAAGACTAAATCCCAAGATGTACAGCAGTGCCAAATCAGGCCCAAGATTGATCCAAATGGGATCCAATTAATATTATAAATATTATATGTCCTAATTAAGGACCAATGGCCAAGAAAAAATATTTTTGGTCCTAGGTTACACTTTTGGCCTCCTGATGGTTTATCCATGGTTTCGGGGCCAATCCCACCCCCAAAAAATATTTTGATGACACCAACTGCCTTGATTTCTTCTCCTGAACAAAATGAGTATAATATTGCTATACTTTGTCGTACATTCGGGTACTGTACTGCTAAACCCTAAGACTAAATCCCAAGATGTACAGCAGTGCCAAATCAGGCCCAAGATTGATCCAAATGGGATCCAATTAATATTATAAATATTATATGTCCTAATTAAGGACCAATGGCCAAGAAAAAATATTTTTGGTCCTAGGTTACACTTTTGGCCTCCTGATGGTTTATCCATGGTTTCGGGGCCAATCCCACCCCCAAAAAATATTTTGATGACACCAACTGCCTTGATTTCTTCTCCTGAACAAAATGAGTATAATATTGCTATACTTTGTCGTACATTCGGGTACTGTACTGCTAAACCCTAAGACTAAATCCCAAGATGTACAGCAGTGCCAAATCAGGCCCAAGATTGATCCAAATGGGATCCAATTAATATTATAAATATTATATGTCCTAATTAAGGACCAATGGCCAAGAAAAATATTTTTGGTCCTAGGTTACACTTTTGGCCTCCTGATGGTTTATCCATGGTTTTGGGGCCAATCCCACCCCCAAAAAATATTTTGATGACACCAACTGCCTTGATTTCTTCTCCTGAACAAAATGAGTATAATATTGCTATACTTTGTCGTACATTCGGGTACTGTACTGCTAAACCCTAAGACTAAATCCCAAGATGTACAGCAGTGCCAAATCAGGCCCAAGATTGATCCAAATGGGATCCAATTAATATTATAAATATTATATGTCCTAATTAAGGACCAATGGCCAAGAAAAAATATTTTTGGTCCTAGGTTACACTTTTGGCCTCCTGATGGTTTATCCATGGTTTCGGGCCAATCCCACCCCCAAAAAATATTTTGATGACACCAACTGCCTTGATTTCTTCTCCTGAACAAAATGAGTATAATATTGCTATACTTTGTCGTACATTCGGGTACTGTACTGCTAAACCCTAAGACTAAATCCCAAGATGTACAGCAGTGCCAAATCAGGCCCAAGATTGATCCAAATGGGATCCAATTAATATTATAAATATTATATGTCCTAATTAAGGACCAATGGCCAAGAAAAAATATTTTTGGTCCTAGGTTACACTTTTGGCTCCTGATGGTTTATCCATGGTTTTGGGGCCAATCCCACCCCCAAAAAATATTTTGATGACACCAACTGCCTTGATTTCTTCTCCTGAACAAAATGAGTATAATATTGCTATACTTTGTCGTACATTCGGGTACTGTACTGCTAAACCCTAAGACTAAATCCCAAGATGTACAGCAGTGCCAAATCAGGCCCAAGATTGATCCAAATGGGATCCAATTAATATTATAAATATTATATGTCCTAATTAAGGACCAATGGCCAAGAAAAAATATTTTTGGTCCTAGGTTACACTTTTGGCCTCCTGATGGTTTATCCATGGTTTCGGGGCCAATCCCACCCCCAAAAAATATTTTGATGACACCAACTGCCTTGATTTCTTCTCCTGAACAAAATGAGTATAATATTGCTATACTTTGTCGTACATTCGGGTACTGTACTGCTAAACCCTAAGACTAAATCCCAAGATGTACAGCAGTGCCAAATCAGGCCCAAGATTGATCCAAATGGGATCCAATTAATATTATAAATATTATATGTCCTAATTAAGGACCAATGGCCAAGAAAAAATATTTTTGGTCCTAGGTTACACTTTTGGCCTCCTGATGGTTTATCCATGGTTTCGGGGCCAATCCCACCCCCAAAAAATATTTTGATGACACCAACTGCCTTGATTTCTTCTCCTGAACAAAATGAGTATAATATTGCTATACTTTGTCGTACATTCGGGTACTGTACTGCTAAACCCTAAGACTAAATCCCAAGATGTACAGCAGTGCCAAATCAGGCCCAAGATTGATCCAAATGGGATCCAATTAATATTATAAATATTATATGTCCTAATTAAGGACCAATGGCCAAGAAAAAATATTTTTGGTCCTAGGTTACACTTTTGGCCTCCTGATGGTTTATCCATGGTTTCGGGGCCAATCCCACCCCCAAAAAATATTTTGATGACACCAACTGCCTTGATTTCTTCTCCTGAACAAAATGAGTATAATATTGCTATACTTTGTCGTACATTCGGGTACTGTACTGCTAAACCCTAAGACTAAATCCCAAGATGTACAGCAGTGCCAAATCAGGCCCAAGATTGATCCAAATGGGATCCAATTAATATTATAAATATTATATGTCCTAATTAAGGACCAATGGCCAAGAAAAAATATTTTTGGTCCTAGGTTACACTTTTGGCCTCCTGATGGTTTATCCATGGTTTCGGGGCCAATCCCACCCCCAAAAAATATTTTGATGACACCAACTGCCTTGATTTCTTCTCCTGAACAAAATGAGTATAATATTGCTATACTTTGTCGTACATTCGGGTACTGTACTGCTAAACCCTAAGACTAAATCCCAAGATGTACAGCAGTGCCAAATCAGGCCCAAGATTGATCCAAATGGGATCCAATTAATATTATAAATATTATATGTCCTAATTAAGGACCAATGGCCAAGAAAAAATATTTTTGGTCCTAGGTTACACTTTTGGCCTCCTGATGGTTTATCCATGGTTTCGGGGCCAATCCCACCCCCAAAAAATATTTTGATGACACCAACTGCCTTGATTTCTTCTCCTGAACAAAATGAGTATAATATTGCTATACTTTGTCGTACATTCGGGTACTGTACTGCTAAACCCTAAGACTAAATCCCAAGATGTACAGCAGTGCCAAATCAGGCCCAAGATTGATCCAAATGGGATCCAATTAATATTATAAATATTATATGTCCTAATTAAGGACCAATGGCCAAGAAAAAATATTGTCCTAGTTCCCCAAAAAAATATTTTGGTCCTAGGTTACACTTTTGGCCGTCCTGATGGTTTATCCATGGTTTTCGGGGCCAATCCCACCCCCAAAAAAATATTTTGATGACACCAACTGCCTTGATTTCTTCTCCTGAACAAAATGAGTATAATATTGCTATACTTTGTCGTACATTCGGGTACTGTACTGCTAAACCCTAAGACTAAATCCCAAGATGTACAGCAGTGCCAAATCAGGCCCAAGATTGATCCAAATGGGATCCAATTAATATTATAAATATTATATGTCCTAATTAAGGACCAATGGCCAAGAAAAAATATTTTTGGTCCTAGGTTACACTTTTGGCCTCCTGATGGTTTATCCATGGTTTCGGGGCCAATCCCACCCCCAAAAAATATTTTGATGACACCAACTGCCTTGATTTCTTCTCCTGAACAAAATGAGTATAATATTGCTATACTTTGTCGTACATTCGGGTACTGTACTGCTAAACCCTAAGACTAAATCCCAAGATGTACAGCAGTGCCAAATCAGGCCCAAGATTGATCCAAATGGGATCCAATTAATATTATAAATATTATATGTCCTAATTAAGGACCAATGGCCAAGAAAAAATATTTTTGGTCCTAGGTTACACTTTTGGCCTCCTGATGGTTTATCCATGGTTTCGGGGCCAATCCCACCCCCAAAAAATATTTTGATGACACCAACTGCCTTGATTTCTTCTCCTGAACAAAATGAGTATAATATTGCTATACTTTGTCGTACATTCGGGTACTGTACTGCTAAACCCTAAGACTAAATCCCAAGATGTACAGCAGTGCCAAATCAGGCCCAAGATTGATCCAAATGGGATCCAATTAATATTATAAATATTATATGTCCTAATTAAGGACCAATGGCCAAGAAAAAATATTTTTGGTCCTAGGTTACACTTTTGGCCTCCTGATGGTTTATCCATGGTTTCGGGGCCAATCCCACCCCCAAAAAATATTTTGATGACACCAACTGCCTTGATTTCTTCTCCTGAACAAAATGAGTATAATATTGCTATACTTTGTCGTACATTCGGGTACTGTACTGCTAAACCCTAAGACTAAATCCCAAGATGTACAGCAGTGCCAAATCAGGCCCAAGATTGATCCAAATGGGATCCAATTAATATTATAAATATTATATGTCCTAATTAAGGACCAATGGCCAAGAAAAAATATTTTTGGTCCTAGGTTACACTTTTGGCCTCCTGATGGTTTATCCATGGTTTCGGGGCCAATCCCACCCCCAAAAAATATTTTGATGACACCAACTGCCTTGATTTCTTCTCCTGAACAAAATGAGTATAATATTGCTATACTTTGTCGTACATTCGGGTACTGTACTGCTAAACCCTAAGACTAAATCCCAAGATGTACAGCAGTGCCAAATCAGGCCCAAGATTGATCCAAATGGGATCCAATTAATATTATAAATATTATATGTCCTAATTAAGGACCAATGGCCAAGAAAAAATATTTTTGGTCCTAGGTTACACTTTTGGCCTCCTGATGGTTTATCCATGGTTTCGGGGCCAATCCCACCCCCAAAAAATATTTTGATGACACCAACTGCCTTGATTTCTTCTCCTGAACAAAATGAGTATAATATTGCTATACTTTGTCGTACATTCGGGTACTGTACTGCTAAACCCTAAGACTAAATCCCAAGATGTACAGCAGTGCCAAATCAGGCCCAAGATTGATCCAAATGGGATCCAATTAATATTATAAATATTATATGTCCTAATTAAGGACCAATGGCCAAGAAAAAATATTTTTGGTCCTAGGTTACACTTTTGGCCTCCTGATGGTTTATCCATGGTTTCGGGGCCAATCCCACCCCCAAAAAATATTTTGATGACACCAACTGCCTTGATTTCTTCTCCTGAACAAAATGAGTATAATATTGCTATACTTTGTCGTACATTCGGGTACTGTACTGCTAAACCCTAAGACTAAATCCCAAGATGTACAGCAGTGCCAAATCAGGCCCAAGATTGATCCAAATGGGATCCAATTAATATTATAAATATTATATGTCCTAATTAAGGACCAATGGCCAAGAAAAAATATTTTTGGTCCTAGGTTACACTTTTGGCCTCCTGATGGTTTATCCATGGTTTCGGGGCCAATCCCACCCCCAAAAAATATTTTGATGACACCAACTGCCTTGATTTCTTCTCCTGAACAAAATGAGTATAATATTGCTATACTTTGTCGTACATTCGGGTACTGTACTGCTAAACCCTAAGACTAAATCCCAAGATGTACAGCAGTGCCAAATCAGGCCCAAGATTGATCCAAATGGGATCCAATTAATATTATAAATATTATATGTCCTAATTAAGGACCAATGGCCAAGAAAAAATATTTTTGGTCCTAGGTTACACTTTTGGCCTCCTGATGGTTTATCCATGGTTTCGGGGCCAATCCCACCCCCAAAAAATATTTTGATGACACCAACTGCCTTGATTTCTTCTCCTGAACAAAATGAGTATAATATTGCTATACTTTGTCGTACATTCGGGTACTGTACTGCTAAACCCTAAGACTAAATCCCAAGATGTACAGCAGTGCCAAATCAGGCCCAAGATTGATCCAAATGGGATCCAATTAATATTATAAATATTATATGTCCTAATTAAGGACCAATGGCCAAGAAAAAATATTTTTGGTCCTAGGTTACACTTTTGGCCTCCTGATGGTTTATCCATGGTTTCGGGGCCAATCCC
The DNA here is from genome assembly GCA_003116995.1 of Yamagishiella unicocca. Lineage (NCBI taxonomy): Eukaryota > Viridiplantae > Chlorophyta > Chlorophyceae > Chlamydomonadales > Volvocaceae > Yamagishiella > Yamagishiella unicocca. Next base: position 11,613 of record BDSL01000342.1, on the reverse strand, counting down.
ACCCCCAAAAAATATTTTGATGACACCAACTGCCTTGATTTCTTCTCCTGAACAAAATGAGTATAATATTGCTATACTTTGTCGTACATTCGGGTACTGTACTGCTAAACCCTAAGACTAAATCCCAAGATGTACAGCAGTGCCAAATCAGGCCCAAGATTGATCCAAATGGGATCCAATTAATATTATAAATATTATATGTCCTAATTAAGGACCAATGGCCAAGAAAAAATATTTTTGGTCCTAGGTTACACTTTTGGCCTCCTGATGGTTTATCCATGGTTTCGGGGCCAATCCCACCCCCAAAAAATATTTTGATGACACCAACTGCCTTGATTTCTTCTCCTGAACAAAATGAGTATAATATTGCTATACTTTGTCGTACATTCGGGTACTGTACTGCTAAACCCTAAGACTAAATCCCAAGATGTACAGCAGTGCCAAATCAGGCCCAAGATTGATCCAAATGGGATCCAATTAATATTATAAATATTATATGTCCTAATTAAGGACCAATGGCCAAGAAAAAATATTTTTGGTCCTAGGTTACACTTTTGGCCTCCTGATGGTTTATCCATGGTTTCGGGGCCAATCCCACCCCCAAAAAATATTTTGATGACACCAACTGCCTTGATTTCTTCTCCTGAACAAAATGAGTATAATATTGCTATACTTTGTCGTACATTCGGGTACTGTACTGCTAAACCCTAAGACTAAATCCCAAGATGTACAGCAGTGCCAAATCAGGCCCAAGATTGATCCAAATGGGATCCAATTAATATTATAAATATTATATGTCCTAATTAAGGACCAATGGCCAAGAAAAAATATTTTTGGTCCTAGGTTACACTTTTGGCCTCCTGATGGTTTATCCATGGTTTCGGGGCCAATCCCACCCCCAAAAAATATTTTGATGACACCAACTGCCTTGATTTCTTCTCCTGAACAAAATGAGTATAATATTGCTATACTTTGTCGTACATTCGGGTACTGTACTGCTAAACCCTAAGACTAAATCCCAAGATGTACAGCAGTGCCAAATCAGGCCCAAGATTGATCCAAATGGGATCCAATTAATATTATAAATATTATATGTCCTAATTAAGGACCAATGGCCAAGAAAAAATATTTTTGGTCCTAGGTTACACTTTTGGCCTCCTGATGGTTTATCCATGGTTTCGGGGCCAATCCCACCCCCAAAAAATATTTTGATGACACCAACTGCCTTGATTTCTTCTCCTGAACAAAATGAGTATAATATTGCTATACTTTGTCGTACATTCGGGTACTGTACTGCTAAACCCTAAGACTAAATCCCAAGATGTACAGCAGTGCCAAATCAGGCCCAAGATTGATCCAAATGGGATCCAATTAATATTATAAATATTATATGTCCTAATTAAGGACCAATGGCCAAGAAAAAATATTTTTGGTCCTAGGTTACACTTTTGGCCTCCTGATGGTTTATCCATGGTTTCGGGGCCAATCCCACCCCCAAAAAATATTTTGATGACACCAACTGCCTTGATTTCTTCTCCTGAACAAAATGAGTATAATATTGCTATACTTTGTCGTACATTCGGGTACTGTACTGCTAAACCCTAAGACTAAATCCCAAGATGTACAGCAGTGCCAAATCAGGCCCAAGATTGATCCAAATGGGATCCAATTAATATTATAAATATTATATGTCCTAATTAAGGACCAATGGCCAAGAAAAAATATTTTTGGTCCTAGGTTACACTTTTGGCCTCCTGATGGTTTATCCATGGTTTCGGGGCCAATCCCACCCCCAAAAAATATTTTGATGACACCAACTGCCTTGATTTCTTCTCCTGAACAAAATGAGTATAATATTGCTATACTTTGTCGTACATTCGGGTACTGTACTGCTAAACCCTAAGACTAAATCCCAAGATGTACAGCAGTGCCAAATCAGGCCCAAGATTGATCCAAATGGGATCCAATTAATATTATAAATATTATATGTCCTAATTAAGGACCAATGGCCAAGAAAAAATATTTTTGGTCCTAGGTTACACTTTTGGCCTCCTGATGGTTTATCCATGGTTTCGGGGCCAATCCCACCCCCAAAAAATATTTTGATGACACCAACTGCCTTGATTTCTTCTCCTGAACAAAATGAGTATAATATTGCTATACTTTGTCGTACATTCGGGTACTGTACTGCTAAACCCTAAGACTAAATCCCAAGATGTACAGCAGTGCCAAATCAGGCCCAAGATTGATCCAAATGGGATCCAATTAATATTATAAATATTATATGTCCTAATTAAGGACCAATGGCCAAGAAAAAATATTTTTGGTCCTAGGTTACACTTTTGGCCTCCTGATGGTTTATCCATGGTTTCGGGGCCAATCCCACCCCCAAAAAATATTTTGATGACACCAACTGCCTTGATTTCTTCTCCTGAACAAAATGAGTATAATATTGCTATACTTTGTCGTACATTCGGGTACTGTACTGCTAAACCCTAAGACTAAATCCCAAGATGTACAGCAGTGCCAAATCAGGCCCAAGATTGATCCAAATGGGATCCAATTAATATTATAAATATTATATGTCCTAATTAAGGACCAATGGCCAAGAAAAAATATTTTTGGTCCTAGGTTACACTTTTGGCCTCCTGATGGTTTATCCATGGTTTCGGGGCCAATCCCACCCCCAAAAAATATTTTGATGACACCAACTGCCTTGATTTCTTCTCCTGAACAAAATGAGTATAATATTGCTATACTTTGTCGTACATTCGGGTACTGTACTGCTAAACCCTAAGACTAAATCCCAAGATGTACAGCAGTGCCAAATCAGGCCCAAGATTGATCCAAATGGGATCCAATTAATATTATAAATATTATATGTCCTAATTAAGGACCAATGGCCAAGAAAAAATATTTTTGGTCCTAGGTTACACTTTTGGCCTCCTGATGGTTTATCCATGGTTTCGGGGCCAATCCCACCCCCAAAAAATATTTTGATGACACCAACTGCCTTGATTTCTTCTCCTGAACAAAATGAGTATAATATTGCTATACTTTGTCGTACATTCGGGTACTGTACTGCTAAACCCTAAGACTAAATCCCAAGATGTACAGCAGTGCCAAATCAGGCCCAAGATTGATCCAAATGGGATCCAATTAATATTATAAATATTATATGTCCTAATTAAGGACCAATGGCCAAGAAAAAATATTTTTGGTCCTAGGTTACACTTTTGGCCTCCTGATGGTTTATCCATGGTTTCGGGGCCAATCCCACCCCCAAAAAATATTTTGATGACACCAACTGCCTTGATTTCTTCTCCTGAACAAAATGAGTATAATATTGCTATACTTTGTCGTACATTCGGGTACTGTACTGCTAAACCCTAAGACTAAATCCCAAGATGTACAGCAGTGCCAAATCAGGCCCAAGATTGATCCAAATGGGATCCAATTAATATTATAAATATTATATGTCCTAATTAAGGACCAATGGCCAAGAAAAAATATTTTTGGTCCTAGGTTACACTTTTGGCCTCCTGATGGTTTATCCATGGTTTCGGGGCCAATCCCACCCCCAAAAAATATTTTGATGACACCAACTGCCTTGATTTCTTCTCCTGAACAAAATGAGTATAATATTGCTATACTTTGTCGTACATTCGGGTACTGTACTGCTAAACCCTAAGACTAAATCCCAAGATGTACAGCAGTGCCAAATCAGGCCCAAGATTGATCCAAATGGGATCCAATTAATATTATAAATATTATATGTCCTAATTAAGGACCAATGGCCAAGAAAAAATATTTTTGGTCCTAGGTTACACTTTTGGCCTCCTGATGGTTTATCCATGGTTTCGGGGCCAATCCCACCCCCAAAAAATATTTTGATGACACCAACTGCCTTGATTTCTTCTCCTGAACAAAATGAGTATAATATTGCTATACTTTGTCGTACATTCGGGTACTGTACTGCTAAACCCTAAGACTAAATCCCAAGATGTACAGCAGTGCCAAATCAGGCCCAAGATTGATCCAAATGGGATCCAATTAATATTATAAATATTATATGTCCTAATTAAGGACCAATGGCCAAGAAAAAATATTTTTGGTCCTAGGTTACACTTTTGGCTCCTGATGGTTTATCCATGGTTTCGGGCCAATCCCACCCCAAAAATATTTTGATGACACCAACTGCCTTGATTTCTTTCTGAACAAATGAGTTTATTGTTTTAGGGTTTTAGGGGGACCGCGACCGGGCCATTCAGCGAGGCGAGCAACCGCCATACGTCTCCATATCCACCGTGAAGCATCCCATTATCATATGATGTACAGAGCCGACAAGATAAGTTAGGGGACCTGCCCTCGTAGTTTAAGAAGAGGCCAAGGCGGCTGTCCAATCGACGCATTGGGCCGATTGACAGCGACGGTCGTGTTTCTGCATGTTACTGCTTGCTTCACCGGTCATAATCGGTTCTAACTTACTTTCACACCATCCTTGCCTTGCAGGATCTGAGGAATAATGTCTGTCGGGAGCATCGTAACGCACAGGCTTGCCTGCGGAACAGATGCAGTGTGGGTTGTCCAAGATAGCGGATTACCGCTGGACAAGGCCGTGCTCAAGCAGCCCAACATCAAGGCTGGCCGTGTGATGCAGCTATCAAAGGCCCCGGGCGATGTTGACACGGGTGCATCAAATGTGTATTCGATGTACACGGTCCCTGGTGATAGCCCTGCAGGCCAGTGGATTGCTGCATCCCCGGTTAAGATGCAGCAGCTGGCAACTGGACGCCTGAAGGCACGTGATGCCTTTTGGGTCCTTAATGATGTAGGGCACAAAGCTGGACTGCCCGAGCAAGGGGATGACAGCGACTGGGACGTTGTCTTTAATGCAGAGTCCCGTCGCTGGGGGGTTGTACGTGACATTCCAGATCCTGACCAGCCAGGCGAATTCAAGCAGGAGGCCTGGCTGCACCCCAAGAAGGCGAAGAAGTGGCCACAGGATTGTGTTTTTGAGGGGTTGATATGGATTGAAGTAGGGTCGCTATTCTTCCACGCGGCATCACCCAATTCCTTTCTGACACAGAAGGGTTACGCAGGGCTATTGCGTACACACCTGAACTTGTCCTAGTAATTAAGGTTAGCCACATGCCGAATACACACATGAACTACAGTGACATCTGCGTTATCTTGCAATTTGTTCTGTACACGGAACCGATGCCGACTACTTTACGATTGTAATATGCTGTCTTCATGCCACAGCTGATGAGTCCTCGTCCGTGTACGTCTAACACCTCATTTGCTTTTTGACATACAAGTGTAGGTGAAGCCAGGCCTGCCTTGTCCTCTTAGCACGGTGAGCAAGGAAGGGCTGCAACTGGGTGTCAGGCAAACAAGGCCATATAAATTATCATGTTGAGCTCATAAGGCCTTCATTCTGTTTCATTCATCTGTTCCCGCCTTGATCCCTTCCTTCTGGCGGCCACCGAGCCCCGGAATGTGGGCCACAGGCGCCAACAACATCACCACATCTGCTGCTGAGAAAGGCGTGGTGGTACTGGATAAGAGGTATTGGTTGTCCAGATTGGCGTAGACAGGCTACGCTGCCATACACAACCACTTGCGCATGTAACAACGCTATTTGGCAGAAGCCAGTAAGAAGAACATATGATACTAGTATCCTGTATTTGCCAACAAGATAGTGTTATGATACGATGCGAGTGTTGAAATCATTATGATTTATTGTGGCCATCGGGACATGTTCCGAGCTACCTTCATCGCACTAGCCCTGGCTATTGCTGACACATATGAGGTGCCATGGCCAGCGTATGAATCGGTTAGGGTATGGATCGGGCCTGAAGTATTACATATGTTGACCTACCCCACCCCCGCCAACAGCAAGCTCGACCCTCGTTCCACCCCCCTGCACCCTCTTCCCCCCCCCCTAGGGCACGGAGAGTGCGACTGCTACAAGTATGGGTGGGTGGGAGGGTGCAGGGGTGGGAACGAGGGTCGAGGGTTGAGGTTGTGGCCAGAGGCGCAGGATATGTTGGATGGAATGATTGCCCCACCGCCCAGCCCTCCCTGTCTTCCCTCCTACTACCGCCATCCTCGCTGCCAGCCACGCCGCAGCCCCCACCCCCCCACGCCGCCGCCGCCCCGGCCCTGCTGCTCGTGCCCCCGCCCACGCCCACGCCGCACCCGCTGTTCCCGGCCCCCGCTACCACCCCCACCCCAGCCGCCTCCGTCCAGCCCTCCTCCGCCACCATCGCCAGAGAAAAGTGCGGTGTTACTGGATAAGAGGTATTGGTTGTCCATATTGGCGTAGACAGGCTACGATGCCGTACATAACCACTTGCACATGTAACAACGCTATTTGGCAGAAGCCAGTAAGAAGACCATATGATACTAGTATCCTGTATTTGCCAACAAGATAGTGTTATGATACGATGCGAGTGTTGAAATCATTATGATTTATTGTGGCCATCGGGACATGTTCCGAGCTACCTTCATCGCACTAGCCCTGGCTATTGCTGACACATATGAGGTGCCATGGCCAGCGTATGAATCGGTTAGGGTATGGATCGGGCCTGAAGTATTACATATGTTGACCTACCCCACACTGCGAACTGCCAACAGCAAGCTCGACCCTCGTTCCACCCCCTGCACCCTCTCCCCCCCCCCTAGGGCACGGAGAGTGCGACTGCTACAAGTATGGGTGGGTGGGAGGGTGGTAGCAACGTCACCCTTGCCGACGCCCCTCTACCACGCAGCCGCCCTGCATCGCCCGTCCCGTCTGCAGGTGTCAGGTGTGTTCTTGTTGATGCACCTGAACGGATGCGGGGAAGTTGGCGGGCCTTATTACCATGTTGCAACCGCTGATCCAGGTACCACCTGCTGCTCGACGTTGCAGAACGACGGGATAACGCAGGGCAGCAGCTGGTTGGCGATCGGTGTCTTTGGTTTCCTGCGACGTTTCCCACCGTCGCCGCCACCGCCAGTACCGCCCCCGCCACCACCGCCGGCCCCGCCGTCACCTAGCACACCGCCACCGCCTCCTCTGCCCCCGCCGCCACCGCCTCCTCTGCCCCCGCCGCCACCGCCAGTACTGCCCCCACCACCACTGCCAGCCCTGCCACCCCCTCTACCACCGCCGGCCCCGCCGCCGCCTGGCACACCGCTGCCGCCTCCTCCACCTTCTCCGCCACCACCGCCACCGCCGCCACCGCCACAGGTGCGTTACGCCGGTGGGGTAGGCTGTGGGGTCATCGACCGACCAGGGCACGCGTATGATCTGACCTGGCACTTAACGTCGCACAACGACGCCGTACGGACGCCGTACGGGCACGCTGGCCATTGCATCGCTGGACGGGTCCGCAGACCCGGGCAATTAACGGCACGACACACTTGCAATTGCACCGCTGGACGGACCTGTCTCCCCATCCCGTCTCCTCCACCCGCCATTCGCAGGCCGCAGCCCATGCCCCCGCCCCAGCCGCAGACAATGCCGCCTCCGCGACCCCCGCCAACCCCGACCCCGACGTCGACCCTGCCCCCGTGCTCGCCGATTGGCGGTGGTCCCGTTGCGTCCTGGCTGGTAACACGGCCAGTCATCATACTCGGGTCAAGGCCGTGCTCGCGAGCCTTGCGACAACGTGCGACGCCTGCTGGTTGGCGATCGGTGTCTTTGGTTTCCTGCGACGTTTCCCACCGTCGCCGCCACCGCCAGTACCGCCCCCGCCACCACCGCCGGCCCCGCCGTCACCTAGCACACCGCCACCGCCTCCTCTGCCCCCGCCGCCACCGCCTCCTCTGCCCCCGCCGCCACCGCCAGCCCTGCCACCCCCTCTACCACCACCGGCCCCGCCGCCGCCTGGCACACCGCTGCCGCCTCCTCCACCTTCTCCGCCACCACCGCCACCACCGCCACCGCCACAGGTGCGTTACGCCGGTGGGGTAGGCTGTGGGGTCATCGACCGACCAGGGCACGCGTATGATCTGACCTGGCACTTAACGTCGCACAACGACGCCGTACGGACGCCGTACGGGCACGCTGGCCATTGCATCGCTGGACGGGTCCGCAGACCCGGGCAATTAACGGCACGACACACTTGCAATTGCACCGCTGGACGGACCTGTCTCCCCATCCCGTCTCCTCCACCCGCCATTCGCAGGCCGCAGCCCATGCCCCCGCCCCAGCCGCAGACAATGCCGCCTCCGCGACCCCCGCCAACCCCGACCCCGACGTCGACCCTGCCCCCGTGCTCGCCGATTGGCGGTGGTCCCATTGCGTCCGCCGGCCGTTGCCAGGACACCACATCCACATGTTTCCATGGCAAATCTTTCTTAACTTGATTTATGGCTTCAATGCTGTAGGTTAACGAGAGAAGAGAGGGTCGGTTGGCTCTGTTTGGTTGGCGTACGGCAGCGTAGACCGTCTACGCCGTACACTTGTGCATGTAACCACGCTATTTGGCAGATGACAATAAATTGTCCATAGAATACTATTATACTGTATTTGCCACCAAGATAGGCTATTTTGGCAGCAATGGCGCGTTCGTTTTCTGATTCTGTAAATCGGGCGCGAAAAGCTAGCGATCAGGTTGAGCGTCTGCGTTTAAAATTAAACGATGCAAACGAAGCGCTTTGTATTGAGATGTTCCATGTTGCTTGCTGTATCGCAAAGTGCCGCCGAGGCGATGTTCTGACGTTCGAAGGCTGGAAGGCATCTCTGCCCGAGAAGGCGAGCCCCAAGAATCTTTACGAAATGATATTTGAAAAGACAACTCCTGAGGGGCAGGAGGTGCGTTGCCCAATGCGATACAAATGGTTGACGCTTCCATTACGTTAACGTTCCTTCTGTTTCTTTTTCTGTAGACATGCAGTTTGACCGAGCTTATGGGGTCAACAATAAGTAGCTCGGAATCGTTCAGGGCCTGCCTGCATATGGGTGGCAGGAGGTATGTCGACCAGGAGCTGAAGAACATTGAGAGCGACACGGAAAAATACAAGTTTATCCAACGCACAATGTGTTGCTGGGAGCCATTTGGCTATGAAATTGGCGTCCTGGGTGATTTCTTCTGGCCCAAGAAGCCCTGGGCAAAGAAGCTGCAGGTATGGTGTTCAAAACGCTAATTTGTATGTAGGATGGAAGGAGTTTATGTGTCTACTTTGCCGTTCAGGATCTAGAGAAGAAGCTGACTGCAGAAGTCGCCAGCGAACTCGCCAGCATGGGGATGGCCGGTCGGCCTCGAAGGTTTATCCCAAACACTTCGAGTGCACGGCCACCACGTGCCTCCAGTAGCGTGTTTGCACCAGAGTCCTCGGAAACCTCAAGCATGCAGCCCTGGCCAGCATATGTGGTAGCGACCACACATTGCCCATCAAAAACATTGGACGTCTTGGGCATGGAGGTGAGCATGTTTGAGGTCGACAGGCCTCTCGGATGTGGAGGATGGTTTCGGTTTCCCAATGGGCAGGGCAGTGTTACTGTGGCGCGCACTGTCTCAACCATACAATGATGCCTCGTTCTCCCCTCTCTTCGCACGCCTGCTTACAGGAGGCAGGTGGCGTGGCGGCGACAAGTTCAGCGCCACCTGGGTCGACGGCCGGGGAGGGTTTCGAAGTAAGTGTGTTCGATGGCATACCAAGTGGAGGATGGTTTCGGTTTCCCATTGTCATTAGTTGCTGTGCCGGTCAGTGTGCAGCTATGCTCCCTCCCAACCCAGTGATGCTATGCTCCCTGTGTGTAGGCTACGACAGCGGGTGGCATCGCTGCCGGCGGCAACACGGTGGATGGCAGTGACGCCGGCGGCAGCACGGTGGACGGCAGCGCCGCTGGGGGCAGCACGGTGGACGGCAGTGCTGCCGGAGGGAGTGCAGCGGGCGGCAGTTCTGCCGGAGGGACTGCAGCGGGCGGCAGCAGCCGACTAAAGCAGACCAATCAGTTGGGAAAGGATGGCGGCGAAGCAAAGAGGAGAAAGGAGGGAGGCGCCAGGCCAGACAGTGGCAGCAGCTACCAGGTAAGGGCTGGACCCCTGCGACTCGGACGTTACCCCGAGCGTCATAGACACCCCTTGCTGCACCAACCCGCTGCTGCTCAGCTCCCTCCCAACTTGACACGAACCCGTGCAAACAGGCTGCTGCGACTGGCTGTACCGCGGAAACAAGCCAAGGCCCGTCAACGACGACAGTCCAGGAGGGCTTCGAGGTGAGCGATTGGGACAGGGCAGGCGTCGTATTGAACTCCTGCGACCCCTGCGACTCGGACGTTACCCCGAGCTTCATAGACACCCCTTGCTGCACCAACCCGCTGCTGCTCAGCTCCCTCCCAACTTGACACGAACCCGTGCAAACAGGCTGCTGCGACTGGCTGTACCGCGGAAACAAGCCAAGGCCCGTCAACGACGACAGTCCGGGAGGGCTTCGAGGTGAGCGATTGGGACAGGGCAGGCGTCGTATTGAACTCCTGCGACCCCTGCGACTCGGACGTTACCCCGAGCTTCATAGACACCCCTTGCTGCACCAACCCGCTGCTGCTCAGCTCCCTCCCAACTTGACACGAACCCGTGCAAACAGGCTGCTGCGACTGGCTGTACCGCGGAAACAAGCCAAGGCCCGTCAACGACGACAGTCCGGGAGGGCTTCGAGGTGAGCGATTGGGACAGGGCAGGCGTCGTATTGAACTCCTGCGACCCCTGCGACTCGGACGTTACCCCGAGCTTCATAGACACCCCTTGCTGCACCAACCCGCTGCTGCTCAGCTCCCTCCCAACTTGACACGAACCCGTGCAAACAGGCTGCTGCGACTGGCTGTACCGCGGAAACAAGCCAAGGCCCGTCACGACGACAGTCCGGGAGGGCTTCGAGGTGAGCGATTGGGACAGGGCAGGCGTCGTATTGAACTCCTGCGACCCTGCGACTCGGACGTTACCCCGAGCTTCATAGACACCCCTTGCTGCACCAACCCGCTGCTGCTCAGCTCCCTCCCAACTTGACACGAACCCGTGCAAACAGGCTGCTGCGACTGGCTGTACCGCGGAAACAAGCCAAGGCCCCGTCAACGACGACAGTCCGGAGGGCTTCGAGGTAAGCGTGTTTCAGGGGCCACCTGTTTGTGGGGCCGGCCGTGGAAGGCGGGCTGTATCTGATCAGCAGGGGGGGGCGGGGCGCAAGGGCTTCAGCGGCGCAGAAGGTCTCGGTGGCCCTGGGCTTCGTATGCTCCCTCCCAACCCAGTGGAGCTCTGCTCTCTCCCAACCCAGTGATGCTATGCTACCTGTGTGTAGGCTACGACAGCGGGTGGCATCGCTGCCTGCGGCAACACGGTGGACGGCAGCGCCGCTGGGGCAGCACGGTGGACGGCAGTGCTTCCGGAGGGAGTGCAGCTGGCGGCAGCGCTGCCGGAGGGACTGCAGCTGGCGGCAGCGCTTCAGGCGGCAACACGGTGGACGATAGCGCTGCCATAGGGAGTGCAGCGGGTGGCAGTGCTCCAGCGGCAGCACGGTGGACGGCAGCGCCGCTGGAGACAGCACGGTGGACGGCAGCGCTGCCGGAGGGAGTGCAGCGGGCGGCGGTGCTGCTGGAGGGAGTGCAGCGGGCGGCATCGCTGC
>BDSL01000341.1:0-2500 GCA_003116995.1 Yamagishiella unicocca | reverse complement strand
ACTACCCTCTTAATATTACTCCGGTCCACAGACCAACAGATAGGCAGAGTCCTATCGTGTTATTCCATGCTAATGTATTCAGAGCGTAGGCCTGCTTTGAACACTCTAATTTACTCAAGTAACCTCGCGACTCCGAGTCCAGACAGTGAAGCCCAGGAGCCGTCCCGGCAGGAAGGTGGAGCAGAGCAGTGCACACAGAGGCGGACCGCACCACCCACCGAAATCCAACTACGAGCTTTTTAACTGCAACAACTTAATATACGCTATTGGAGCTGGAATTACCGCGGCTGCTGGCACAGATTGCCTCCAATGGATCTCGTTAAGGGATTTAGATTGTACTCATTCAATTACCAGACGCGAAGCGCCCGGTATTGTTATTTATTGTCACTACCTCCCGTGTCGGGATTGGGTAATTTGCGCGCCTGCTGCCTTCCTTGGATGTGGTAGCCATCTCTCAGGCTCCTCTCCGGAATCGAACCCTAATCCTCGTCACCCGTTACCACCATGGTAGGCCTCTATCCTACCATCGAAAGTTGATAGGGCAGAAATTTGAATGAAACATCGTCGGCACAAGGCATAGATTCGTGAAGTTATATGATTCACCGAGGTCGGGCAAGCCCGGCTGGCTTTTATCTAATAAATACGACCCTTCCAGAAGTCGGGTTGTGCGCACGTATTAGTCTAGAATTACTACGGTTATCCGAGTAGTAGGTACATCAAATAACTATAACTGATTTAATGAGCCATTGCAGTTTCACAGTATAAGCAGTTTATACTTAGACATGCATGGCTTAATCTTTGAGACAGATATGATACTGGCAGGATCAACCAGGTAGCTGCCTTGAAACACAGCACTGCACTAACCAAAGTATTAGTGCGACTCTGGAGTACTCCACAGCGTAGTAAAACGCAGGAATTTAATCAATTTGGCGCTAACCATTAAGATAAGCATCGGAGCCATCTACTCTGAGTTGTATTTTTAAGTACTACTCGGAGTAGAAAGCTCTTGCACGAGGCCTCTCTGAGAGTTCTCCCAGCTCTGAACCAGCGCTTCGGAAGTTAATCATAACCTGGTATCACGGATTGGAAGAGTCTGCACGCGCTAGCATGCAGCCCAACCACTAGCAATATCCTTGGATATGTCTTCCGCAAGCAGAGCTTCGACGCTAGCTGGCAGATAGCAAATAAATCTTTTTTAGGGATTCGTCTGCACTACTGTCCTAGCAAGTCACTCGGTTCTAAGCTTTCACATCGTGTATCGATACAAGCTCGCTCAACGCTCATTGCATTATAGCTACTACAGCTATGGCAAATTGCATGCCGTACTGTCGGATAACGTACGGCATTTCGTTGATTGAATTTTCGAGGTAAGCTGCCCAAGCATGGCCAACCAGAGTCAGACTAAGTCATCTTCCGGCATAGCAACATGGATTCACTGTCTCATCGACGTACTACGAATGTAGTACATGTAGTCATGTAGTACACATCAGTTCATCGGAAAAAGTGAAACTGTTTACAGTCATCACAACCATGCTGTACAGCAGTCAGTTGTTAGTTACTGTAGTTAGTTGTCTTTTTCATGATAACTGAAACAGCAGAACCAAAATTTGGGCATAATTCAACGCTCTACACTAATGTGTACCGGACATGAGACTTACACGGCCTGTGGCTTTTTCCAGATGCATCACATGCTGTGTTACGCAAAATTTGCGCGTTTTTTGGGTACATTACACTCAGGAACTTGCCTGTGATGAAGTAATAACACCAGCGTGTTTGTTAATGTTATACACATGCAAAACCATCAAGAGGACCATTTTATCCATTTTCAGCTACTATACTCTCTTTAATTCGATGTCACATTGAATGAATAGATCGCATTCAGATCACGATAAACTAGTCCGAGGGTCCGTAAACGAAAACAAACACGCGGGCGTCCTAACCCACATGGAAAAGGGACGGGCAGCATCATACCCTCAAAGTAGCCTACACTGCGTGAATCTGGCTCCTTTCTTGAGACTATCTTCAGGATGTACCATTACATTTTTTATTGCCTAAAAGCCTAAAAAGCCTAAAAGCCTTAAAAGCCTTTAAAACTTAAAGCCTTAAAGACTTAAAAAATAAATACAATGCACTGTACCCTACGACACCCTCCATCATCCACCCTTACAGTACACGCTTCTCAACTCACTAAACCCTAAATTAAAATGGTCCGACCACACAACGCCAGCCGGAATCAATCCTGGAACATGTGGGATCAGGCCTCCATCACTCCACCCTTCCAGTACCCCGCTTATCGACTTCTCAATACTACGCCAGCCGGAATCGACCTGGAACTCTGGAATTTACTGACCCTGACATTGCAAATCCGCCATGTCACACCGGGATTCGAACTGGAACCTCTGCAATTTTGACACTCGCCACCAGCCGGAATCGATCTGGAACCTCTGTAATTTACTGACCCTGACATTGCAATCCTCCATGTCCCAAACCCTGCCCCTGC
>BDSL01000340.1:0-24943 GCA_003116995.1 Yamagishiella unicocca | reverse complement strand
TTCGCGCAATCTATTAATCCTTTGGGTAGCTTTGCCATGGTTGCCATGTATTTTGCCATGTATTCATTGTCACATCATAATTGTCAGTCATATCATCATTGTCAGTCACATCATCACTCCCACTCACTGTATTCATTGTTTCCGGATAAGTCATATCATCATTGTCAGTCACATCATCACTCCCACTCACTGTATTCATTGTTTCCGGATAAGAAGTGCTTGTTGACCCCCCCCCCCCCTTACTCTCACATTTTTTTTACATGATCTTCTAGCAGCTAGTGATTTTCGCTTCTTTGTTGCAGGTTTTGTAGATTGTTTCCTCGTAGTCTTTTTTGACTTTTTTGACTTTGATTTCATTGTATGAATTTTACGCAACTTACACAAAATCAACATAATATTAATAAAAAATCATAACAACCATAGAAATCATAACTGCGGCCGAAACCATACCATTTATTTGTGCTAAATTCCAACTCGCGACGCACGATGAACAAATCAACGCCACTCAACCAGCTACCGCCATACACTGACGACGAAATCAGCCAGCATCTTACCAGTATACCACGGAACAACAGGAGGATCAGACGTAACAGCACAAGAAATGAAGAAGACACCACTGTACAGGATGTCATAGGTGACCTAGCTGGTTCTATCCCGGGATTTGTTATTCCACAGAGTCTACAACATGTTGGTCAGCAACAGCAGCCGAGCAAACAATCATCTTCTACAACGCCTGCAGCTGTGCCTAGTCGAGAGAAAGAGAAGAAGGAAAAGAAACCGGCACCTGTACAAGTTAACTCTGGTATATTCGGACAGCTTCCTACTTTGAATGAACTTGCCTGGATAGGTGGCATATCTGCGATGCTGTTTGTTATCATCAGCCTTGCCCCTCTAGAAAAATTTGTGGCAATGTACCATTGGCGTCGCGATGTTTGGGATCGTATGCCGTACTTCTGATCCGTGCAGTATGATGACAATCGGTGTCGTACTTGCATATCATTTCAGGACGCTGCTACCAAAACCACAACCACAAGCAACCGCAACAAAATAGAAATTACAAAAGTGATTAAAAATACGATTTGGAGTACGAGTTGGAGTACGACATCAATTTTAGTAGATATTACTTGTCCTGTCCTTATCTTGTCATGTCATGTCCTGAAGCCATTGTGCGAAGACCATGTCTGTCACTGTGGTCTCTCAGGGACTTCTGATCAAAAAGATTTATGGTCTTGTAGATCTTGTAGAAGATAGTAGTATAATTCGTAGTCAAAGTAATAGTAAAAGTACTAGTACTACTACAAGTAGTAGCAAGAAGGGCAATGACAATAATGGCTTTTGCACATTCAAGCTGTGCCCGAACCTTGAGAACGTCTGTCCACGATTGGGCATGGGCACCTATGGTTCGGTGCACAAAGCAATCGACCCGCTGACCAATGAGCCTGTGGCCGTCAAGATTCTTCTGGACGATGAAGACAACAGCTGGAAGCATGAAGTGAACGTGCTTCAAAAGTGCATGGGCCATCCCAACATCATTGGTCTACGATACTCGGCGGTGGGACCCATGCCCAACCATCACAGCATTGTCATGGACTTCGCAGAGTGCTCGCTGGCAGACATACGCTATGCAGCAGATCATCTTGACGAGTCACACCTGCGATGCATAGCTAAGCAGCTCTTCATGGGCATACAACACATTCACAAGATGGGCGTTGTGCACCGTGATATCAAGCCTGCGAACATCCTCCTCGACAAGACGGGGCGTGTGCGTCTTGGAGATTTTGGTATGGCAGGCATACTGGATCAAACGTCCGCGATGTGCGAGGATGACCCGGACTACACTGTTACGATTACGTATCGGCCGATAGACATGCTGTGCGGCGCAGAACACCATGGTCGCCCAGTTGACATCTGGAGCGCTGGTTGCACGCTGGCCGAGATTGCAACTGGACGCGCCCTCTTCAATGGCCACACGCCCAGTCAGATGATCCTAGACGTCCTGTTTGAGCTAGAGCCTGTCGTCGGAAAGAAACCTGAGGAAGTGGTTAACACAAGGATAGGCAATCGAGCGCTGAAAATGCCACCACAACATGTTCGGCCGCGAAGAAGGCGCCTCTGTGAGATGCCAGGAATCTCAAAAGAGTTTTCAGACTTCATTTACTACCTACTGACGCTGAGTCCTGAAGCCCGACCCACAGCGTCAGCGGCGTTGTGTCATGAGTGGATGATGTCAGGACATACTGCTTCAATGCAGGGGCTCGCACGGGTATGCCGCTATCCCAAGGATAGCTCTGCAGATTCGGACGCCCTACTGTCACGGATCAAGGAAACGATTACGGAGGCCCTTGAAGTGGAATCGTCAATTTATTCATCACTGTCCGAGCCGTTGCAGCCTTCAAGGAAGCGCACTCGGGAGGAACGTTGTTGTGATGTTTGTGATGTTCCAGACAAGTAGCAATGATGATATCCTTACAAAGAACTCACAACAAACAACAAATATTCTGTAAGAAAACTCTCAAATATGTTCAAGTCCTGTTCAATCTTCACTATCCTATCTGCTTTCCCATGCTAGTGGCACCTAGAGTAATCTACAGTACTCTGTTCTTCACGATGTCAATGCTCATCATTATAATATCAAAACCCACACCTGTTTTTGACGATCAAGGCAAGTTGAATGCATTTGGGCTTGGTTCTGATAAAACTTTATTCTCATTAGGTGTCATTACTGTCGCAATCGCTGTGGTAAGCTTCTATGTGTTCACTCTCATCGATCTAGTATTTGGTGCTGTATCATGAGACAT
The DNA here is from genome assembly GCA_003116995.1 of Yamagishiella unicocca. Taxonomy (NCBI): domain Eukaryota; kingdom Viridiplantae; phylum Chlorophyta; class Chlorophyceae; order Chlamydomonadales; family Volvocaceae; genus Yamagishiella; species Yamagishiella unicocca. Next base: position 22,145 of record BDSL01000340.1, on the reverse strand, counting down.
CACATTCTCTTCAGGAACCAAAGGCTTATGGGCACATTCATTTGATTCTCTCTTAGATGTATATACCTCTTTGTGCGTGTCAAAGTTTAATAATATGGCTCATTAGACGAAGTTGCCTCAGCCAGCACATTACAAATTTCCTCAGGAAGGTTTGCTTCTAAGTCGCAAGTCGCAAGTCGCAATTTGTCAGCGAGTCTGACTGGGTTGTTGTTGTAGATGCGCACCACCAGGGGCCTGGTCATCAACCCCTAATCTATAGAACTGCGCCATCTCTTCCTCTCACTTCTGATCGTTCGCCGCTTCTGGTTCCACGCCGTCCGTCATCGCAGCGCATCCTGCTGGTCGCGCTCGATCTTCTTGTTCTGGGCGCGATCATTCATGTTCTGTGGACCGCCGCATGAATCTTGCTGCGGTAGATGCTACTACCGTGTAAAAGGACACAAGCCACGTGGTCCCACTGGGTCAGTGCTGGGGGAGGGAGACCACAACAATGTTCGTCCCATCGTTACAAGCGCCACCCTATCACACAACATCTTCCCCCTTCCCGTATCTAACTTCCTCCATCCCACAGATCAGTCCCAATGTCAGGCACAGGTCTGTGTAGAGGACCTCTCGAATGGGGTTCGCATTGTGCCAACCCTCCATGTCTCCTAGTGAGGTGTGTTCAGAAACAAAACAAAACAAAACTATACATCTGAAAAAACTATAACATCTGAAAAAAAACTATACATCTGAATCAGTGTTGTCATCTGACACGTGGATCGCGTCGAGCTGGCGCCGTAGCGCGTCCATGGTTGCATCCAGCTTGGACCGCTCTTGGGTGAGCTTCTTGACCTCTTCTTCAAGCTTGGCAGAACGTACTGCCAGTGTCTCCAATTCCTTCGTAACAGTCTCTCGCTGTCTGCACGCCATCCAGTTAGCCACATAGTCCAGGTACCGGGCCAGTGGGCTGCCGGGTGCGGGAGTGGCGCGGAGCGTGTCGAGGTTGACAGCAATGTACACTATGTCCAGGTCCAGACGCTGCAAGCGGTTTCGGTACTTGTACATGGCCGCGACTTCGCCACCATCAAACTTCGCCGTCTTTTTGCACGTCTTCTTGCCTGCGTCTTTTAGGTCCAGCTCCGGGATACTGAACTCGATGCTCGTAGCCTGCACGCCACCGGTACGCGTGTCTAGTATGCCTACCACGTAGGGCCCCTGAATATGCCCATTGATAGAAGATGTGATTTCCTTCATATCATAATCGACATGTTCATAAGAGAGGCCATCATTATCATCATTTTTGTGTAGCCGGCGGACAGTGCCAGCAACGCTGTCCACGACCGCGATGCAGAGAGAAAAGCGGGTCTTCTGCATCTCTAATGTCATACACAGTCACACACCTGCAAAATCAAATTTTTAGGGTTTTTTAGTTTTTTAGTTTTTAGGGTTTTATATTTCAATTAATTGTTGGGGTCGATTTGATGTCGTACTATCTGTCGTACCATGTATCGTACTATATGTCGTACCACAAATAGTATACCATATATAATCAGGTTATCAACATCGTTCCGTTATACAAATCAAGCAATCACAAAGAATTAGAAGAGTAATAACAACCCAAGCTTGAGGAGGATGGCGAGGACGACAAGTCCATGTGTTCGCTTGGCCACACTGCTGCTCGCTGTTACGTTCATTGCACTCGCCGCATCTTATCCGATTCACAGTAGTAAGAATGCCCCTCCGAAGCGCCGACCGCCTCCACTGAAGAAATTGTCGTTCCCTCCTCCGAGGATGAAGTCACTGCTGCCTCCAAGACCCAGACCCCCGAGACCGAGCCCGTCGCCTCCGCCACCTAGCCCTCCACCATCACCGCCCCCAAGCCCAAGCCCATCGCCTCTGCCACCTAGTCCTCCACCGCCACCTCCTAGTCCATCGCCACCACCGCCAGTGCCATCCGAGCCACCCTCGCCACCCAATCCGATGCCTTTTCCACCATCTCTGAAGTCAACACTTCGCAGCTATGGCGGGGACGTCAATGGAGAATCGATCGAGGAGAACCTATGCGCGGTGGCTCCACTAATATATAACAGCCCGTGCCATTACTGGCGGCGCGCTGAGCTATTGATCGATGGCAAGTTTTGGTCGCCCATTTGTGCCAGTGAAAACGGATGGGCGAACTATCAAACAGCCCATCTGGCGTGCAAGCAGTTAATCGACTGGCCTATCCTGTACTACGATGTTATCGCATCCCTAGGGGGCATCATTGATTTGAAGGATATCGTTGTGAAACCAGTAGAAAGGGGCACGCCGCGAGTGTATCAGTTTGATCCAAAGGAGTATAAGATGTGGGTCACTGGTTCTGGCAATGTGAGCGTCGATGTAAACACCCTCTACGCGGTGCAGCAGCTACCGATGGTTATCTCCGATGTGCCATGTGTGCGCGGTTTGTTGACGTTCATGTGCAAGTACAGATCTTCTTAGACTCCTCATAGCGGTCTTTGGTTGGGCATGGTTGGGTATGGATCGAGGTCAGCAGAGAACATGCGCCAGAATTTTAGAATTGTTGTAAATTGAAGCGCCACTACTCTCTCTGTCTCTGTTCTCCTTCAATTCTCCTTCTGTTCAATAAAGACGTTCCGTATACTTATGAACATCGCATGTCATAAGCACAGCGTAAACAGCATAATGACCGGTATTACATTAGTTAGTATATTGCCTAAGCTAGAATTAAGCTAGAAACCAATGTAAAACGGTTACCGGACTAATTATTAAGACTATTTACTACAAGACTACTACTAATAGACAGCATCGTGTGCCCATAAGGTTTTATTAATACGGGCGCAACGCTGCTAATAGACTACTATATATATATCATTTATTATTAGAGCTTGATAAGATAATATTTTGTTTTCGAAGTTATTACCGACGCTTTGGGGATTTACGAACTGTCTTCCGGACTGACTTGCGGACGGTTTTGCGGGCTGACTTGCGGGCAGGAGAGGAACGTTTGACCATGTTTCGATATTGTTTGATATTGTTGTATGTTTGAACAAAGGAGACATAATATTTTTTACACGGTAGATATTACATTTTGCGTTGGAGGCCAAATTTTCCTAGGAGATCGTCAAATGTTCCTACACCACTTGCACCGCCATACGATTTTCGTGCAGAAGGTGCCTTGCTTCTCTTGATGCTCCTTTTGGAAGACCGAGGCGGTGATTTTTTCTTCCTCCTTTGCACAGAGCTGGCACGTGATTTAACATTCTTAACTTTAACTGATGACTTTTTCTGGCGTACAGGCATGGCAGCAGTATGGATATTAGTATTAATAGTAGTGTTTTGCATTAAACAATGATAAAAAAATGTGTTTTCATCAAAAATAATATGACATGCTTGCAAAAACAAAAACAAAGAATTGCAAAAAATTGATTGTAATCACCATGTCTTTACATCATCGTCCACGCACTCTGCAACAAAGACACAACACATAGTGAAATGTCTACCGGAAAGCGCCTCTCCGATGATGATTGGAAGATTGTCGATAGCAATGTCGATATGCACGATGAGCACAGGACATGGATTCAGACTCACGAGCGCAAGACTAAGGAGTCGCTCCGCGACCTGGCCAAAGAACTGGGTGTGGAGTTGCCAACTAGTGCCAGGAACAAGGTTGACATCCTGATGGCCATCGCCCGTCGCACTGTTGACAACTCGGACGATGGCGGCGATGAGCCCGTCAGGCACACTCCGTCCACACCGGCGCGGCCCCGTGCGAAGGCAACAACTGTTGTCGTGAAGCGTGAGAACCGTCAGAACGATGCCCCGCGCTTCATCGGCAGTTCTGACACTCAGAGCTCACATGGTGCTCGCCAGAATGCGAGCATGGGCACCGCAACCCTGAAGTTGACTGATGTGAGCATTCTGTCGGAAGTCGAGAAGCTCCTGAAGCAAATTCAGGACTTGGGCATCAGCACTGAGCTGCTCATCGTCCGCCCGATGGTGTGATGAGGCACCTCTAGCTATATACTAGCTATATACATTGATTGTTTGTCTGTTTTTGTCTGTTTTTGTCTGTTTTTGTCTGTTTTTTGTCTTGGTATTGTCTTGTTCCAGGAGACTGAGAAAGACTGAGAAAAAATTGATGATATGTCAATGGTTACACAATGATCCGTTAACTCTGTATCAATTAATCGTTGATTAAACAATGATTGGCAAGATACTCCCCCACCGACTGTCACCAACTGGCGCAAACGACCGTCCGAACAATGTCCAAAGAGGACAAATGACATTTTACCACCAATTGTTCTGTGCAATCCCGGAAACAAAGAAGCAACACCGGAAACAAAGCGGATCTTCATTGAATTCATAATCATCAGTGTCTGTCTATCACTAATTATCACACGTATTGCTGCATTCTTAATGGAAATGAGTTACCACGCGCAGTATATGTAATGCCACATTTAAATATCCGTCGCCACGTAAACGTAAACGCCAGTCACAGACAAATGGTAGACGATTCTCGACCATAAGCTCAGATATCGCAAGCCCGATGCACCAACTGCTACAGGCTACACACACTACGAATAGATCAGTGGCTCGACAACGTTGCATAGCTCCGTCAAGCCCTGAATCACGCGATCAGGGTCGTCGTAGTCCTTGTTCTGTGTGCGCATGAAGGCAACATAGGCTTTGAAGGCGCTGAACTTGATGTCCTGGTGGAGCGCTGATGCTGCTTTGGATGCAGCAGAATCCGGCGTTGACGTGTTCGCAGCAGCACCACCGGGCGATGATAGCTTGGATGCAGACGCCGACGCTGACGTGTTCGCAGCAGCACCACCGGACGATGATGGCTTGGATGCAGACGCCGACGCTGACGTGTTCGCAGCAGCAGCACCACCACCCGATGATGGTGGCTTGGATGCAGCAGCAGCCGATGCTGACGTGTTCGCAGGAGTTGATGCATACCCCACCTCGACATTCTTTGCTTCGTCAATGTCCGAGACAATGGACGTGATTGTTGTTGTTGTGAAGTAGTACTTGTCGCTGTGGTCGTACAAGCAATCGACGCTTGGTGGTAACTTGCTCTGGTATGTTTTCTTGTCCTGATTTAGCCACACCAGCCTCGCGGTATCGCGGATGTTCTTCAGGAAAGCGAATTTGCTGGATGCCACCGTCTTGCTGCTCAGCGTGTCAAACCGCAAGGACACGACGCCCTTCTTCCGTGATAAGACACGCGCCAGTTGATCGGAGATCACAACAAGTTCATTGTTGCTCGTGGCCTCCACCTCAACCGCTACAATGATGTAGCCTGGAGTGCTAATTTGATACGGCTCCACCCAGATGCCTTTGTTGAGCAGCTTCATGCTGGGCGCGTCGAACTCGGTACGGCGAACGAACCACCCAATGCTGCAACCAACACTGCTTGATGATCCGCAGAGGTTACGTGAGAAATCGCACTTCAGGTAAGGCGCAAGATTCTCAATCATGAACTTCTCACTGGCAGCCTGTAGGACGTAGACGTACTTCTGACTGATAGGCAAACTTGAGCGTTTCCTTTGTATCAGTAGGTATTCTTCGGGTGAGATAATGGGATGACGATACGGTTGGGTCTTGACAGTGCCAGCCATTATCGCCCCTCTCACCTACCTAGTGTCTAATCCGTTCCGTTAAGTTTGTCTGTATAATACCGCTATATTTGTGATGATTGCTGATTGTTGTTGTTGATGATGTTGATTGTTGATGATGTTGATGATGTGTTGATGACCATTTATTGAACATAGCGAATATATATAATATTTAAAAGTATGTACTACACCCTACATCGTACATCCGTACATCGTACATCCGTACACCGTACATCCGTACACCGTATATCCGTGCATCCGTACGATATTAGATCGTACATCGGACACAATTGTAGTGTTCATGTAAAGGTATCCTCCATAATTACCATAAAAATAATTTAACACAGACCATGAGGCTTTTCGCGTGACAATGATCATACCCGAGCACTTCCTGTGCCCGATCACACATGCAGCGTTGTGCCCGTAATAAGACACCCTTAAATCACTTTGTAAAACAAACTAAAGGTTTAGTTAATACGGGCACAACGCTGCACACATGTGATGATGGTGATTCCCGATCACAACGATCACAAATAGATGACAAGCATTCATTGTCCCCCTTTTAAACCGTTAGATGGAGCTATCTCTAGCTCTTGCCTATCAAATTCATTTTTTTTGTGGGTCTATAGAAGTGTTCGGAATCCAAGGGAACTACAATCCATGCTTTATTGAATATAAGGTATGTGTACAGGTTTTTGCTCCTTGCTCTATCTGTGGTATGTATATGCACAGCCCTGCCGTGTCCAATAATGGCCCACACGTGCGTGCAACTTCCGATCGAAATACCAGAGCCCGCCCAACTCGTACATTTGGGCGCAGCGGGACTCTTACCCGTTACGTTGATGTTAGGGGTGTGCCTGTGGGCTTCCCCAGGGCCTTTAGCCATCTTCGGACCGATCCTGGTCGGCATATGTGTATCCATCTTGGTAATGCAAAGTTACACACCCTATCTCGTAGGAGTATGGTCTCTTTTGCTTGTGTTTGGGGGATACCTTTTGGCTGAGGACAGAGGACTACTACTACTATTACCCCCAGGACAAAATAATACTATTATTACTTCTAGTACTACAACGACTAGTTCTACAACTTCTTGTACTACTACTTCCCTCGTCGTCGGACAGATACTGGTTGGCGTCTGTTTTTTCATCTACATGAGCAAATTGTGTATGACCCTAGTAATTCTAATCATGGCCGAGCGTCCATCCAGCAACTGCTCATCGATTCTTTGTGTACTATGGCTTATAATGTTTGTAATAGGTCCGAACCTCCACTTCTTCGGACTGATGCTGCTCGGTATGTTACATATTACTTTGGCTTTACTCATCATCGATAATGTATACCAGATAGGGATTGAGAAGTCGGATGTGGTGGTAACCCCTCCGGTGTCGATGGTCTAGCATCGGGGGATGGTTAGCGAAAGGCGCTCTGGAGGGCGCTCTCTCAGCGTCGTATGCTTCGATGGGTGGGGGGGGGTGGACTGGTGCAGTTATTTACGCTGCCAATAGAGAATGCATCTGAGGAGATGGAAATAAATTACGGGCAGGACATCTCCTGTGATATTTCTGGTAATAAGAATGATATTTATTACAATTAACGGTATTGATATCGGTATCATTGATATCGTGATTATTGACCTCCTTCTTCCACCTGTTCATCATACACCACACCCTTTTACTGCATCTATGCCCCCCTCTGAGCCGCCTGCCCGATGTCTTCGTATTGGACATGTGTCTTCTTCTTTGGTGATATGATCATAGTATAATTCCATGATCGTTTGGCAAGTTATCTTGTAGAACTACTACTGTGAAATTGGCCATAATGAAAAGTGAGGTGCGAGAAAGAGGTGCGAGAAAGATATGCCGTGAAATTGTAACTCTCGTCGTCATATCATTCATTATAGCTACGTATGATCCAGCTAAAGACAGCAGACTATAACTCAGATGTGTTCTCCATATCAGCCTCCAATGATGCGCTTCTTGTGGTCGACCAAGGAGCACGCCTTATCATGGGATTCTCTTCTACTGTTCCATGCTTTTCTGCGTATAATAGCAATTTAATGATTCATGGTCAACTTATCGCACTGTCTTACAGCAACCTTCCATTGGCAAGCACATCTGCTGCCGGTATCGTTCGGCTCTCTACGTCGACCAATTCGACCGACACAACGACAGCCGCCACATCATCAGCTGTCGCACAACTATATCCCGCCACACAAGTCATCGATGTCATGACATCAAATCAGACGATCCTCAAAAGTGGGGCTTCAGCATATCTAAATCTGCGCGCCGATAGAAGCAATGTGGGCGTCAACTGCACACCCTCGCCAGGCATTGCCTTCGATGTCAATGGCATCTTGCGAGCTACCGCCTATAGCAACCTTCCGTTGTCAAGCACATCGACAGCTGGCATCGTCATCCTGTCTTCTGCCTCTAACTCGTCAAGTACTACTACAGCAGCCACCTCATCCGTTGTTGCACAGCTTAGCCAGACCATAGACACAAGGATACAGCAACAGCAACAAACACAGCAGACCGTTCTTGATTTTTCAGAGTCAAACCAGACGATCCTAAAAAGCGGCACCACATCGTACATGAAGCTCAGAGCAGACTTGAGCAACGTGGGCGTCAATTGTCTGCCACAGACTGGTATCACATTAGATGTAAACGGTACATTGAGAGCTGTAAATTACGCTAACCTTCCGATAGCAAGTACACTTGTCGAGGGAATTGTTATGCTGTCAACGTCATCGAACGCGATGGGTTCCAATACGGCCGTTGCATCTTCCCTAGTACACGAACTCTACCAAGCAATGGATGTCGCCATGCCCAACAGGACGCTCTTAAAGAATGGGGCAAACTCGTATCTCGACCTACGTGGTGCAACGAGTAATGTCGGAATCAACTGCGTACCCGCGCCTGGAATGACTCTGGATATCAATGGCAACACGCAGATCACAGGTGACCTCTTCACGAATGGAAACATCTCAGGTTTTTCAGACCTCCGCTACAAAACTGAATTGCGTCGCATCCAGGATCCATTAATCAAGCTTAGTCAGCTTCACGGTTACACATTTGAGCGAATTGATGACGTTGGTAATCGGAAGGGGAAGCGATATGTTGGCCTTGTAGCTCAAGAGGTATTGAGCGTTCTGCCTGAAGCCGTGGAGGGTAGCTCGACAACTGGTCTGTCAGTCGCTTATGGCAATATGGTAGCCTTGTTGATCGATGCGGTCAATGAACTTGCAGAACGCGTGATTGAACTTGAAAGTAAAGGGTCCTAATTGACCCAACATGGAAGAACAAAAAAACAAAAAAAATTGATTTTTTGCGTGCAATAAAATAGCAGACCTCCCCGTCCCTTTCTGAGCAATGACGCTTCTCATTGACTATTTGCGTGTTGCCTTTGATGAAAATCTCCAGTCACATGAGAGCCACAGACACAGACACAATGACATTACCTACCTGTTTGGTAGCATGTGTGCTGGACCCCTGTATTTCCGTGATGATATGATGGACATCGTCGAGATTGCCAACATTACGATGAAACTGCGCTTACCATGCGTTCTTCAGGCCCTGGCGACATGGCTCGACTTTGGGGTGCCATGTCAATGTGCTGTCATCCTGATATTTGCATCATACGACGAGTTTAGTTGGAGCTGGACAGAGGCGGATACCATATCTCAGTTGCGCTGGTGTGATGAGGTAATACATTTCCATAAACATATTGTGGAACTTCTAACAGGGACGATTAGCACGCATGAAATGTTCACCGCAAACGGGAAACCATTCCTCTATGTCTTGAAAAGCTTGCCCATCAAGTTCACATACAATGACATCATTCAGATATTAGTCATTACTGGTGATGACGATGATTCCTATGTTGACGTGCTGGACACTATTGTGGACATCATGTCAACTGAAAATGGCAAGCTAGAGTTGCTGAAGGCCTATAAGATATTGGTCAGTGATGGCATCACCAACACACGTCTGGATGCATTTAAGACGTCCCTGATCGAGAGCGAACTCTTTGACGAGTTCGAATTTGACATTAACATCAACACACCGGTCAAAGTAGATCGCAAGAGAAAATACAACAAAAAACAAAAAAATGCCACAAAGGTGGTTGGGACATCATCATAGGTCATGACTAATCATATGTCACATGGGATGGTATATGTCATGAATCACATGAATCACGGATTCTGAATCATAAATGGATTATAATATTACGGATGAACCTTATTAGTGCGTGATAATGGAATTTGCGGTGAGGTACGGACTGACTTCACCGATTTCATTGACTTCATTGACTTCATTGACTTCAATGACTTCATTGACTTCACCGATTTCATTGACTTCATTGACTTCACCGATTTCATTGACTTCATTGACTTCACCGATTTCATTGACTTCATTGACTTTATTGACTTCAATGGCATATCTACATCCACGAGTCCCGTCTTTGCAAGCTGATCGTGTGTATACCAAAACGAGTCCATATCATCACCTGAATGAAAGACCAAATCGATATACGAAAACAGTAGTGTTAAATCATTTTCTTTCGTGAAAACCATATTAATTGGAATCTTTTTTGTCGAATAATATTTCATTAACTTGGGTAAGTTAAAATTGAGACTGCGTGTTAGGACAATCACATCATCGTATCCACTCGCATGTTTTAGGTATGAATTTAGAAGCAAAGCATCTGTATTTTTACCTATGAGCAAATCCGCAGGGTTTATTTCGATGTCACTAAGAAGTCCTTCAATTCTATTGAGTGTGGTAGGGCTGCATGATGCAATGATTTTGTTAAGGGAAGGGTCGTAGTTCATATCTACCAGGTCTTGCCATCGATGTACTAGGTACTCCTTGTCCACTCGATTTTCGAAAGATGACATTGCATCCAAGTCGATAAGAAACAGACGTTGCTTCTCGCCCATTGCTTTTCTCTTTCCCCGTGTGACCGCCACCTTGGTCATTAAAGCAGATCGACGTGAATTCTTATTTTTATTTGCTGCGCCCCGCCGGCTCTCAAATCCCACACGCATACGCCAGAAATGGTCGAGATCTTTTCTAGAAGCGAACTTCAAAGGGAAACGATTATAATCATATGGGATAATTTTGCACTCATCATATGGACTTGTGGAGAACCACACCCTCGTCTCTTCTTTTGCAAGATATTTCATTAACCTCGCAAGATTCACATCACGTGTGACAAGCGTGACGCTCTGGTACTCATCCTGGTAGTCTCGGAATGCTTCCATAAGGACATAATCAGATGCATCACTTGACATGTCATTGGTCACCTTAAGAGTGGCGTGTTGTGCCAACTTGTCTGCAAACGTTCCAATACTTTTGAATGTCGATGTCGTCCCTGCCGCAATAATTAGCGACACGGAGTTATGTTTTTGCTCCTCCTCTAATAGCGATCGCCATCGTTTTGAAAGACACGATATGTCGAAGATACCCTCACGGAAAGCTATGTTATCCAGGTCGATCAGTATTAAGTGTTTATGTTTGAAGGTATTAATAACACTTGATTTCTGTGGCAACAGACTCTGGCTCTGTCCCATTTTAACACCTGTCACGTATTAAGCTATGCATGCATATAATTATGATGTAGATACGATCTGGTCAATTACATAACTTCACTGATAAGAGAATGCGGTTGGTGCATCTGTGGTTATTATGCAATATTATGCAAATATGCAATTATGCAGAAACCCGCATCTTCATAATCCCACACCACCCCCATATGCGACCGATGCCTGTTTGCATCTCTGCCGTAATAGCTTCACTGTAGATGTGTGACCATTCATGGACGCCAATCTCAACGCACGGCCATTCCCTGCATGTACATCTGCTCCTCTATCGAGTAGCAGTCTCACTACATTCATGGTGCCATTCTTAGATGCCAACTGCAACGCACGGTCATTCCCTACATGTATATTGGCACCCTTATCGAGGAGTAGCTCAACTGTGTATTTGTGACCGTTGCCAGAAGCCAAGCACAACGCATTTCCATCGTCAGCGTGTATGTCAGCGCCTCTGGAAAGAAGAAGCCTTACTGTGCCAATGAGGCCGTTGCTAGCTGCAAGACGTAGCGCTCGATCATTCCCCGCATGTATATCTGCACCCCTATCAAGTAGTAGTTCTATTGTAGTCGTGCGGGCATTGCCAGACGCAGCACGTAACGCTTCATCATCCCCTGCATGGATGTCAGCTCCTCTGGAGAGAAGATGTTCTACTGTGGCAGTGAGGCCGTTACTGGAGGCAAGGCATAGCGCTCGATCATTCCCTGTATGTATATCAGATCCTCTTTCAAGTAGCAAGTCTATTGCGTCCGTGTGCCCGTTGCCAGCCGCCGCGCTTAATGCACCATCATCACCTGCATGTATGTCAGCGCCCCTGTCAAGTAGCAACTCTATTATGTCTATGTGCCCGTTGCTAGCCGCCTTACGTAACGCTCCATCATTATCTGCGTGGACATCAGCACCTCTATGCAAAAGAAGCTGCACAGTTGCCGTATGACCATTTTCAGACGCATAACGCAATGCATAGTCGTTATCGGCATGTATATTCGCACCGCTGTCGAGTAGCAAAGACACGATAGCGGTGTAGCCATGGTTCGACGCCGAACGTAGCGCAAAATCATCCAATACATGGACATCGGCACCCCTATCCAGCAGCAGTTGTACTGTAGTCAGGTGACCGCGAACCGATGCCGATCGCAGTGCGAAATCATTAACGGTGTGTACGTCTACGCCTCTGTTGAGAAGCAACTCCACCAACGCAGTGGTGTGGTCATATATAGCCGCCCAGCGAAAAGCGGAATCATCCATCGCATTGATGTTAGCGCCACGGTCGATAAGCAGCTCCACGGTGTCGGTACGGACATGGTAGGACGCCACAAGAAGTGCAGCCTCGTCATTTGCGTGAATGTCTGCGCCCCTGTCCAACAATACCTCCACTGTAGCCGTATGCCCATTCTCGGATGCTAGACGCAGCGCCATATCGTTCATCGTATGTACATTAGCATTATTGTCGAGAAGCAGTTCCACGATGTCCGCGTGGCCACACTCAGATGCCAGTTGCAGCGCGTTGTCAATCTGCACATGAGTGTTGGTTCTTCTGTCGAGAAGAAGCTGTGTGATGGCTCTGTGACCATTCCTACATGCCCATATTAGTAGGGTAGTAGTGTAAATGGCGGTCTGCTCATGTTTATTGTTCTTTGTCAGCAATCCTAGAATATCATGAACAATGATATGTGTAATTTTGGGGGACTGTTTGTGTACTTTGTTGAATATGGTGTTCATGTCTGCCTGTGCTTGGTGATGGAAAATCCGAGGCTTTTTGATAGAGGAAAATCCGTCTGTAATATGGTTGTAAATGATGTGAGCGCAAGACATGGAGTCGTGCTCTCTGATGTAATCAGAAACATGAAGAAATGATTTACAGCTTTGATGCAAATTTTTGCAGCTATTGCTGAGGACAAATATACGTATTTTCAAATCTAATGGTATGTCAAGTAGGCAAGAAGTTCGATTTTCCGTCATTTCAACATTCAACAAACAATGGTTATTAGATGACTAAATGATTCAAACCCGGATTTTATGCTTACTTAATCAGGTTTCTTGATCAGGTTTCTTAAACAGGTTTCTTGAACACAAGCACTCCATATTCAGCTGATCCGAGGGCCATTGCGTAGGCTGTCATTGCAACCGACACAAAGTTGGCCCCTGTCTCACCGTTTGCAGAACTGCTTTTAATGTATGTCCGTAAAATACATGGTGGAAAGGCAAGGATAACGTGCGCAACTTTCCAGCCCAAGGTCCAGAATGAAAGGGCTTCATCTGTCAAATCATGGTCATCTATCAGGCTAAGTCCACATGCTGATGCTAGAGATCGCCAGGATGATTTTGGGGTCATCGCTCGAACCCTGAAACCACTCTCCGCAAGCATCATAGCTTGCTGAACATCCTTAGGTACTTGGTCGAAACATTCTGACCGAAATCCATCCACGATGACCAATCGACCGCCTGGCTTCAAGGAATGCCTTGCAAAACTCATGAAACTCGACAGACGCTCCTCTGAATCGACAATGTGACAAAAACTCTCGATGCCAAAGATCACATCAAAAGGCCCAGCAGCCTGTGTTATGTTCGATGGATCAGAAGCATTATCACTAGAAAACACAACATTAGGAATGCCTCGAGCTCTAGCGTATTCATTTGCGTAGGTGATGTGCTCCTCTACAAGATCAATGCCCTTGAAATGAGCTTTAGGAAATAGGTCGGCAAGATACACAGAATTTGAACCCTTTCCGGAGCCGACTTCGAGAACCGTTCCACCACGAACTGCATCCCCGAGTTGGGCAATGATATAGAGGAGCTGCTTCAAATGGCCGCAACTGTACGGCAATGATCGTGTTGGCTTGAGCTGGCTATGCATAGCATTGCTGCCCGTCACGAAAGCCAGCAATTCATAGTCCCTAAACGTTGTGCTCGCATAATAGTTTACAACATTAGATGTTGCGTAGTCTTTCCTGTAAAATTCATCCAGGTTGAAGACGTTCGCTAGTCGTCTGATGTCTTTTTGCAAAAGTCGCTTAGTAGGCTTCAATGCTTGCATGTATGTATACAGGGAGATCGCTCCTGTAGCATACGCTGTAATTGTAATAATTGTAATAATAAATGTAACCACAGGGTTACCATAGTAGACAGCCGACACCACGATCGGTCCAGCAAGCAGGCAGCAGAGGACAATCGTGGTTGTTAAAAGCAGAGAGAGAACTGTGAATCTTGAAGCCACCATATGTCCGGCGTTGCTGCACGGGCTTGGATACCATATATAGTTAGCAAAGCAAACCTAGTTGGTTGTTTGGTTGTTAGTTGATAATGTTGCTGTAAAGAGCTTTATTTGGGATATGGAAAAAATTGAAACTCTTCATTTTTTACTATTCAATACTCACTCCATAAAACTAGAAAAACTAGAACCATAAGCGTCGACACGGCGCAGGGCTACGTCATGGCAACCGCAGAACAGATGAGCGAGGTGTGCAATATCTTTCAGAGCATCTCGACGTACAAGCAGCTCCTTGACACCAACATGGATTTCATCAACGGACTCCTGCCCTGCACCCCTTATCATATGAGACCGATCTACGAGTACTCAAACGAGGATGTGCAGGACCTGCTGTACCTTCACCAGCGAGGGATGCTGACGGTCAACGGACAACCCTCGTCACTAGACGTCCGACAGGATTATTCCTACGACAAGCCGTATTATATCATGCAGACGTCCTTCCTAGACGGGTACATGCCGTTGTCTCATCTTGAGCCATTTGAGGCCTTCATGCAGGACCGCTTGGACAAGTACGACTACATTGTGTATACGGTAAACTTTGTCTCAGCAGACAAGGTATCTCACGACAACGACCTCACGAAGATCAAGGACACTCTCCCCCATATGCAATACGTGGTTTGGGCGGGCGAATGGGATGCGATGAAGGTCTTGTGGGGCCCCCACGCGAACACACACGGAGCGCAACACGTTTTGGACGAGTTCCAGAGCATTAACAACATGCTGTGCAAGACATGCCATGTCGAAGTGTACAGTCGGCCGTTCGACGAGAAGGACCTGCCCGTCGACGCTGAGTCACTCAAACGCTTTGTCGCAAACTTCGACAAGCGTTCAGTGACGGATCTCCTTAAGGAGTTTTACATGTCGCACCCGGATCTCCCGTCCTCGATCTGAGACAGCGTTGTGCCCGTAATAAGACACCCTTAAATCGGTAAAACAAACTTAATACGGGCACAACGCTGATCTGAGACGATCCCGCGTGTGACATCTTGTCGTCCTACAGGTGCAGTGCCTTGACCAAATGGCACCAAACTTGCGCAATATTGCCAGGCAATAGCAATGCCGGCAGCGTTGTTCGCCAATGTTTGAGCATATTTGAGCATATGTGAACGAGTTTGCACTGATTTCAGCAAGCGCAAATGTCGTCTGCAGGTCGCGCGGACAATACAGACAGCTACGAAAACGTTTACAATGACACAACAATGACACAAACAAGGAGCTGTTTAATGGAGAAAAAATATGTGTTTCTTTCACGAGCGTTGTTGCATGGACTTGGATGCTAAATCAAACAAACCAAGGTTACTAGGGCGCTTTATTTGAGATTGACAATGACAAAAAGTTGTGGGCCCCAACGCGAAATAACACGCAAGGCAACACGTTTTGGACGAGTTCCAGAGCATTAAGACAGTCAATGTCGAAGTACACAGTCGGCCGTTCACTCGAACGCTTTGTTATTTAGACCACGTTTTTTACCAGAATTGCGTCTTCTACTGATGGTACCAAGTTTTTTCATAGTTTTTCGGGTGTTACGGGTTCTAGTTTTTCGGGTTTTGGGTTTTTTAGTATTACACCTTCTACTGAGGGCACTACGCTTTTTACGTTTAGTACTGTTCATACACTTTTTTTTACGTACGGATAGACCTCCCGATTGATACATAGTGGTACTTTGCTGTGTCGCTGAGGAAGTAGTCTGTGAAATGTCTTCTTTACAAATTGGAGACATCGAACAAGAATGATCATCATCATCACCATCATCATCATCATCCCGCGTGCTTCTCCAATTTGTCCCCGCTCGACAAGGTTTGCCAAAAAGACGTTTTTGATGTAGCATTCCTCCGATTCTGCGTTCATAGGTGCCTGTAAAGTCCCTTTCATCCCCAACTCTGAAATCATCAATGGATTCGTTTTCCACATCAATAAACCGCAAATTGGCATCTTGCCCGATAACATCCTCAATTAAATCTTTGTTGACTATGTGACGTTTGCCCAATTTGTACATGATACGATCAGGTGCGCCACTAAGTTCTACATACCATCCATTTGTGTTAATGAGGTCAGACAGTTTTGTTATCAGCGCTTTTTTCCCATCTTCCGAACCATCGGAAAATAATACACCTATTTTATATCCGTACAAGCTTGGCCAATACATAATAGCTGCAATGATGCTGTCATTATTTCCGTAATAACAAAGGCAACTGCACGTATAATAATTCAATAGTTCATCTTCATTTGTAAACCCGGATCCAATCTTATTATATGCATCTTGATACATTTCATACAGCTTCTTGTCCTTCAATTTCGATGATAAAACAACCTTCCATGACATTTATCTTCTAGTAAAGGAATAAAAATCTATAGTCCGGCTTTCCAAAAGTATCTAGGCTATCAGTAATGCCACGCCCACCTAGACATCACCTTGGCCAGTACCAGAAGGTGGTCATTACAGGTCATGACAGGTCATGACAGGTCATGACAGGTCAGGCCACCCAGGAACTTACGGAGTTCCACCAGATAAGTAGGCACAGGCCAGGTACGGGTGGACGGAATCGGGAATATTATATCCTCTAATTGTTTGCTGATTTGCTGAGGCTAAAAGCCGTTGATAAGAATTCCACGAGAACTGAGTGCATCCAGGGATGGGCTCTGGCTCCTTGTATCCATCCAAGATGTCCGCCCCGGACCGTGGCGACCGATATGATGTTGTGATTCGACTGGGCTGCCTCTTGCGCAAATCTGATCAAGCTCTTGTCAATAACCGGATCATCCTCATTGGCCAGGGATAATAGGGGAACCTTCACCTTATTCAAGCTCTGAAAGCAGCTGTTTGCACGATAGTAAGCGTCTACATCCTTGAAGCCCCATATTGGTGCAGTAAGAAGAGATTCAAAGTCTCGTGCATGACAAGCTGACAGCACACGCTCCCAATCCACCTGGAGTCCAGCAGTCTGCGCAAGCTGCTGCACCTCCTCAAACCTGTCATACAATACACCCTTCATGAATGTGACGAGCATCAAATCCGCAAGCGCACTGCTCTTCTGCAGTGTCTTCGTGAGGTACGACAACTCGTGGCCATTCGACACCGATACAGCTGCCATGAAGGGTGACTCTTCCGCACAGTCTCCTTGGAAGCGTACCACCAGATTGGATCCCGCAGAGAGCCCAACGAGAGCCTTTGGTGCCTTGGGGTACTTGGAGACCACGTGGGAGACAACTCGCTTCATGTCATCCAGGTCGACATGTGAGGGAAACGCCTTGATGGAAGTGTGCTTGTCGACATGGTCTTCCTGCTTCTGTTGATGTGTGGCGAGGAGGGAGGTCCCAGCATGTCCCCTCCGATTATATACCACAACCCTCCAGTTCTTGCGTGCCAGAAGCTCAGTAGCATTATTGCAAGTTTTCCCCGTGCTGTTGCCGCCCAGGCCATGGCATAGAAATATGAGCGGAGCTTCGGGTGAAAGCAGCGGGTCCAATGTTTTCCAATCCAGCGCCACAGCAACACCATCGCGCATTATGATGTGCTCACGCTGGTATTCGATTGACTTATTGACACCCCGAATCCCGTTGACTACTGTCTGTGCAAAAGGTCCGCTTGCCCACCAAGTGGGATGATAGATTTTTAACGATGGCATGCCCTTCAGGAGAGTCGTATTGTTGGTTGTCTGCATACAGGTCACCAGAGGTACTTCTTCACGCTTGCAGAACGGAGTTGTGAATACGGACGCCATTATTTCCAAGAATGCCTGCAGTAGCAACGCTGCCACACACCAGATACCCTGCCAGTCCATGTTATGTCCAGGAATCCAACCCTTCGATCGCATGCCGATGGGCTGCATTGATGATGTGATTAAGGACATAGAGCTGTTTTTTCTTGGTTATACCACTTTCTGCGTAAAGTTAAAATTTTATGCTTCTGCGTGTGAGTCCCCTCATAAGTCCCTGCTATATATACTATATGTACGGCTGAATTCCGAAATATCCGAAATATCCGAAATGAACATCTATGCTGTACACGGACGATGTGGAAGTGTGATATCACATATTTTCAGAAATCGGTTTCGAGCGGAGACAATGCGACGCCAACTGAAAACTTACATGACTGAGCACCTGATCATCAATGTTGATACATCTGCTGATACATCTGCAGTAAAATTACCCAACTCACTATACATCACATCACAAGGCGATTCACACGTGATTTTACTTTCTGCTAATGCAGCAGCAGCAGATGCCGCAATGACGACGACAGAGACGACAGAGACGACAGAGACAGATACAACAATGACACGCGTATACACATTAGATCCCCAGACACAATCTTATCAGACGTCCTGTTACAAGGACGTGGCTACTGTGCAGTAACGGGCACAGTAACAGGCATAGCAACCACGAAGTCTTCAGCACCGTTATTGTTGCGCAACATTTCCACCTCAATGTTGTAAACTTTTCCGCCGTGCTTGCTTGCATCCAGTCCAGCGTCTTCTTCCGCACCGGTGATTCGCAATTTTCCAAAATACTTGAACGCAAAGAAGAAGGGAACCATCATGCCCAGCACCCACCCAATGATGGCGAGAATTCCAACAACCTGACTAGCAATGAGCAGTCCATTGGATCCAACATATAACGCGCCATACGGGTACATATCACCATCAGCCAGAATATAATTTGCGCTCGGATTATGCACATATGCCTGCATAATGTACTCTTGCTTCGCAAGCAGACCCGTGAAAAAGACGCCAAACATACCGCAACCAAAATGCATGGGTCCCGCGCCCAGGGGGTCGTCAATTCCCAGCCTCAAGAGCACTGCACACAGGAAGTCAAACCATAAGCCAGAGAGCGCACCACAGATGATTGCAGCCCATGGCTCCACCACGTGACAACAAGCGGTGATAGCCACGAATCCCGAAAGGATGCCGTTACAAAAGCCCGGCAGGTCCCAGTTCCTCTTCCTGTAAAAGCCATTGAAGAGGCACGCAATGCCCCCCGCGGCGCCAGCTAGCGTAGTCATCACAGCCGCTCGCCCCACGACTGCAGCTGCTGCTGGTGTGTCAATGGCGAGTGCCGATGCCGGGTTGAATCCATACCACCCAAACCACAAGAGGACCGTGCCGAGTACCACGAGGACGGCCGAGTGACCGGGCATGTCTACAGGTCTTCCGTTGGAATCAAAGCGTCCCCTGCGCGGGCCTACCATGTAAGCACCGATGAGGCCAGTGAGACCACCAACCATGTGGATGACGCCCGATCCAGCAAAGTCAATGTATCCGGCGTTGAAGAGCGGGTCCAGTGCGCCGTAACCCAGCCATCCCGTAGTGCTCCATGCCCAGTGGGCAACGACGGGATAGACAAAGCCAGACATGAAGGCCGAGTATCCGAGGTACGCGTAGAAATTGAAGCGCTCCGCCACTGCACCGGCTGGGATGGTAACCGCCGTTGCGCAAAACGCCCATTGGAAAAACCAGTCCGTCCAGTCTCCAGTGCCCGAGCCAGTCGCGTGTGTAGAGTAGCGTGCAAGTCCGAATAGCGCGTCGCCAATGAATTTATTAGGGTTGTTGCCAACACCAAAGGCAAATCCAAAGCCCACGCAATACCACATGATGGCAGCCACGGCGGCGTCCAAAATGGTTTGCAGCAGGATGTTCATGGTGTTCTTCGAACGGATGGCCCCGGCTTCAAGCATCGCAAAGCCCCCATGCATCAAGAAGACCATCGCGCCGCCAAAGAGGAGCAGGAATGTGTTCAGTCCATTCGCAATGCCGTCAGCGCGCTCTGTCTGGGATGACAGCTGACCACAAATGGTCGCTGCAATGGCTGTGACATCCAAGTGTGTGTCATTTCCAAAGGCATCCAGGATGCCCTGGGTACATGTCGCCTCCGCACCCATTGGTTTTCTGTGTGTGCGTGTCCACAAGTAAGGATTCCACAATCTCCACGCAGCACTGAAATACAGAAAAGTCTATGATAAAAAACATTGTAAGAGGAGGCGCCATCTTAAATAGTGATTTTTCATCCAATGTACGGATTGATATACGATTTGTACGACTATGATCATACGGCATATCGTCCAATATCGTACAGGTATTTTACCTCAGACCTCACATCCTCTTTACCCAGCGTTGTGCCCGTATTAAATAAACCTTAAGTTTGTTTTACAAAGGGAGCTAAGGGTCTTATTACGGGCACAGCTGCTCCAGCGCGGGGTCATCAGAATGCATGGGTCACGGCACGCGCCCAGAGGGTCGTCAATTGCCGTGCCAGCCTCAAGAGCACTGCACACAGGAAGTCAAACCATAAGCCAGCCAGCAGAGAGCGCACCACAGATGATTGCAGCCCATGGCTCCACAAGCTAGCGTAGTCATCACAGCCGCTCGCCCCATTCCAGTCTGCTTCTTACATATTTTTTCGTTTAAAATCGCATTTTTATTTAATTGTAGTAGTGTGATTAATATGTAGTCCTGTTGTGTCCGAGTGACAGCACACACTCAAGACTAAACAACATCGTCATGACGATGTTATCGTGTAGTAATACAGATGATAATTCAGATGATAATTCAGATGATCGTTCAGATGATAAGATCGATAATGATGATGATAAGAAGATAATAGTCAAGAAGAAGCTGCCAATAGGCTGCGGCCCTCGTTACTTGCCGGGTTTCTTGCATGTGGATGTGAAGGAGCTCCCGCATGTCGACATTGTGTGCGATATGTTTGACATTCACAAGCACGTAGCTCCCGGCACTGTCCACGAGATCTACGCATGTCATGTGGTTGAGCATGTTTCACGGCACAGAGTGGTTGAGTTATTCAGGATTTTCAACACGCTCCTCGCGACCGGACGGCGTCCTCCGCCTGGCCGTTCCGGACATCGGCAAAGCGATTGAGTTGTATGCATCCGGCAGGTACAGACTGTATCCCGACCTTTACGGACAGTTCTGGGGCGGCCAGCGCGATGACCACGATTACCATACCATTGGCTTCGATTTCGAGCTCCTACGGGACATCATGGTGCGTGCGGGGTTTGATGCCGTGCAGCGTTACGACTGGCGCACTTTCCTGCCTGACGGCTATGACGACTACAGCCGCAGTTACCTCCCGCATATGGATTTCGACGCAGGCGAACTCCTGTCGCTGAACGTGGTGGCACGCAAAATCAAATCGGTCGACGGGTTTAATGCATGTGCTTAGAATATGCCAGCCAACACCAGCGGCAAATCCAAAGCGGCGGCGTTCTGAAGGGTTTACAGCAGGATGTTCGTGTGCCTATAGGGTGCTCCTGCCCAGCGCTGTGCCTGTATTAACTAAACCTTAAGGGTGTCTTATTACGGGCACAACGCTGCTCCTGCCAGTTGCAAACCGTTTCTTGGGTTTCGCTGAAAGGCATTCTACAGTACTATGTATTATATCGTTTAAGAAATAAGGGTCATGCGGCAAGTGACCTTCTGGAAATTCTAGAACATTGTATCCCTCCGCCGTCCTCCTTGTTATGATGCCCCTCCTCTTGAGGAGCAGCTCCTGCATTAATTCAAAGTCCACAAAAGTCAGCTAAATCATTGCGAGCATGTAAATCAGCGCCCCTATCGAGGAGGAGATCTATTGTCTCCATGTTATTATGGAAAGCCGCATTACACACTGCGGCATCATCGTCCGCATGTATATCAGCGCCCCTGTCGAGGAGTAA
>BDSL01000339.1:0-24982 GCA_003116995.1 Yamagishiella unicocca | reverse complement strand
CCCGCCTGCTGCTTCAGGGCCGCGACTGCGGGCCGGGCCAAGAGGCATATGATACAGGCATACATGACACAAACTCTACATGCACGCCGTTCTTGTACTCACCCTCGGCTTCGTCCATACCCGGGCAGGTTGGCACATTCTGCTTGGCCTGCAGGATTTTCTTTAAAGCATCAAGGCTATCTCCGCCTGCGACTGCTGAAGACATTGCACGCGTCGCCGCTGTTTACCAACCTGTACTCCCCGCGAATGGTACACCGGCTGCTCGTCTTGTGGGACGTAACCGGGCCGTATCTTGCGCTCCTTACGGACTGTACCATCTGGTCGGATGCTTCCAGGAATGACCTTTCACCGGTCTCCAGCACCGTGGCCTCGGTAAGCTTTCGACTCATCGTGTTTGCGGGAACTTTAGGAGTCCAAATAAACAATACGATGTTAAACTAGCAATATGCACTAACGTCGCAAGGCAGTTGTGTGCGAGCAAACTAGCTTCGAGAAGTGAGCTGTGTCTCGCGTAAGCTTACTGTGCGTTCAATAATAATTATAGATAATTTACGCCTGAATTGAAGGCGAGACAGCGCAACGCAATCGACCGAGCTAATTTGAGCTTAGGATGGAACTGACAAAGACGACTAAGCATGGAGTCATGTTATAGTTTGTTATACGCTCAGCTACATTACTTGATGCTGATTGCAAAGCTGCGCCAATGTTGACAGACGCACAGACCCAGGGCCCATCGCCTCCAGCCATGTACAGCTAGTTACCTACAACGTGTGCAGAATTCAGCATCTCCAGGTTTACACTATACTATGGTTTCTGAAACCTTCCCAGATGTCTGTTCCATATGTTATTACGCCAAACTCACAAGGCAGCCAGGGTAGCGATGGCTCCCTGGGCCTGGGGTTATCCGACTTTGCTGTTGCAGGAGATGATTTAAGCTTGCATTTGGACAGCGCTGTTGCCGGCGGCCAGGCGCAAGTTCTTGGGTCGCAGCCCCAGCAGGGAACGGACGCCGGTCGCACCAGCAACTAAGCAGCTTTGTGGGCAAGTTTGCAACCGCAAACGGGAACGAAAACAGCTGCGCTTCACCTGGCGAACGTAGGAGTCAAGACGGCTTAGTCCCCCTCCAGGAGCTACGGGCAGAAACGCCTCCAAAACTGGTGTCGCATCAAGTAACCAGCGCAGGCCCGTCACCTTCTGTCACGGGCGGGCATGATACCCCGGCGCCAGGCGGTGGTGGCAAGACAACGCCCCCGTCGCCTAAACGGCGCGCCGCGACTACCATAGCCAGCTCGCCGACCAGACAAGCGTTGGGCGCCATGGATAGTGGCTTTGGACAACTGGCTGCGGGGTTAGTGCCCGCCCTACAGTTGGTGCCCCAGCAAACTCCACAGCGTGGGACGTCCGCCTTCTTCTTAGGCCACCTGCGCAGCCTGGGAGACTACATTCTGCCGATTACCACCAGCAGGCGCAGCAACACCCCCTCACCCGAGCCCATAGGTGCAGGGCGCGGCAACGGTGGCAGTGGCCATGCCGCCGTGGCGGTTTGCTGGTCAAGTGGGCACAGCAGCGGTGGCCAGGTCCCCTCCGTGGCTGGGGGCAACCTAGGGGGGCCAACGGCCAACGGTGAGGGCGCATGCACTGTCGCTACTCCTATCAAGTCCATCCGCGACGGTGGAGCACCATTATGCTCACGCACCCGGTGAGGGACTCGGCAGCAACACCCAATCCGACCTCGGTCGCATGGCTGCCTTCCCCTGCTGGTGCCCCACCATTGTCGCTGCCGCCCCGGAGACCTCATGCGGCGACGCCGGGATCTGCCCCAGAACGAAGGCGCCACACAGGCGCCCAAAACCCACAAGCTACTGCGCACCGGGGGTGTGAACAGAAGCAGCCTCTACAGCAGCTGCAGTTGCTGCAGCGGCCCTTCTCCAAGGCAGCACGTTGGGGCCTGCATAGCAGTCCCGCAAGTAACCCAGCAGCGGCCGCTAGCAGGGGTGGGACGACCCGGGAGGCCGCAGCGGGCGGTTACAGCGGCGACCCGTCGTGCTCATCACAGCAGCTTATGTACAGCAGGGTTACACCACGCAACCCTGCCAGCGCAGCCACATCCATGCATGTGAGGCAGCTGCCAGAGGCAGGGGCGGCCGCAGCCGCAAGCGGACGCACACAGCTTGAGCACCACGAAGTCAATCGCCTGCAGTCCCTGTCGTTCAACCGTGCGGCAACGAATAGCAGCTCCGGCGCCTTGGTGATTGGAGATGCCCCAGAGGTATCCCGAGTCAGCGGCGGCTTCAGGGCAGCCGGTGTTGGGGCTGGAGGCACCGCTACTGAGCGCCGCCTGCCCAGCCGAGGAGTGCGCGGCCTTACGGTTCGCGCCGCTGCCACTTCGGCTACCGCCGTGAGCGAGGATGACCTGGGGCAGCTACATGCTGCTGACACGCAGGCAGCTATGGCGGCGGCTCATGTGTTGTCAAGAGCGGCCATACCGCTGCATCCGGCCTTCAAGCTGCTCTGTGTCGTAGCGCGTGTCACTGGCAGACGGCTCGCTAAAGGGCCCCGCGACGCTGAAATAGGCGGCCAGGGTGAGACTGGCGATGAGGACGTACCATAGCAACGCTAACAAATGCCCACTCTCCTCCTTTTCAGTGCGCTCCGGAAGTAGCACAGCGTGAGGATACCCCTCGCAATGAAATGTGTATATCGGTACCAATGTTACTCGTTAAATACGGGAGTGGCGGAGTGCGGCCCCGCGGGCCCCACACACGGCTTTGTACTGCGGGCAATGGCCAATGGGACGCGTCGGGCTGGCTGTCTACATGCAAAGTGCTGTGCTTATGTATAATTCAGGTTCACACGTTGAAGTTTAACAATATGATGATGACAAAGCGAGTCTTTATAGCTCGTGTAGGCGAGAAGGACGTCTAGACGCCTAGATGCGCGGCATTCATGGAGAAAGGGAGCGCAATTTTGTTTGGCGTTCCAGGGGCCATTGACGTGTAGTAATAGGAACAAATACGTGGTTCTTAGGGTTGAGGAGGATCTGCATTACATGGATGGGAAGGAGCGGCAAGCTGGTGCCTAAGAAGCCTGACTCTTTAACAGTTCCTAGGTTGGAAGCGGGTATCCACAAGCTAACAGACATGTTTGAGCCAAATGTAATTCCATGGCGGCCCCGTAAGAAGGCGCGGCCGTGCTGACTGACAAAGGGGACTGCAGGTGCAGGACGGGGCTCCCTGCAAACAAAGCTGTGAACAGTCAAGGAAGCATGGCGTAGCAGGTGCATTTTCATTCATCCATCAGGCGAGTTGAGCGCGTTGCGTTTGCGCCTCACCATGCGGTTGACCCTGCAGGCTGTACCTCTCAACGTTCCCGCGAGGAACTTCTTTGTATGCCATGAAGCCGCTTTGCCCGTTTAGCGTCCCGACCCGGCCGAGCTGTGCGAAATAGGGCTGGAGTCCCAGCACGCGCAGCATGCGCCGCGTTTCGCACCAGTGGGGCAGGCGCGACCTTCATCTGCGTCCGAAGCCACACCACCACCACCGCCACACGCAACAAGACCATGCCGGTGCCCTGCCGCAGCTGCCGCCAAAGGGCGGCCCCTTGGTGGCGGCACAAGCCACTGACGCGGTCCCCTCCTCGCGCTGTACTGCCTGCACGGCACGCAGCTGTGCCAGCCGCCCGTGCGGGTATGCGTGCCGCTGACGTTGCTGTGTTCGCTGGCGGAGGCGGTCGTCGAAGCGGTGGCTGGCGACGGCTGGCGGGACCTCGTGATGGTGATGCAGGTGGGTAGCTAGGGGAGGAGGGTGGCGTGAAAACCGTTGACGCGAAAATACAGGATAGTGGGCGCATGGTCGGCGGACATTTAGTTTGTGGGCGCATTCTGGAGCACTGAGACGGATTACCGGCATACCTGTGGCATGGAGGCGTCCCGTTTGTGGCTGCGGAAAGGTAAAAAGAAAACCAAAGGCGGAATGGCGGCAACGTGGACCGCGTAAGACGGAGTAACCGGCGGGCGGCATGGGGTGCGGTGAGGTGGTTGGCGGTGCAGCCCGTCTCCCGGTCCGGAAATAGTTTCAGTAGCTGCTGTGTGGGACGCCATCAGAGAGCGGCCTTGATTGTCTTGTTGTCTTGAGCCGCGCCGCCGGGCCGTTTGGGAAACCGCGGTGACAGCAAGAGTCGCAAACGCACGCGCAGAGCGGCAAAACAGAACGGACATACAAGGTCGAGATGCTTAACGCGGCCGGAGGACCCACCTGGCCAGAGCGGATAACGGGTGGCGTCCGTCATGGCGAAGCATGCGTGAGGGATAGCGGCAATAAGTGTTATTAAGACAGACGGGATATAGTTAAGCGGAAATACAGGGGTAGAAATAACGAAGAGTCCAGGGCGGCGCGGTGAAAGAGAGGGAGCTGACAGGCGTCCGGCCTGATATGTCAGCCGGGCACGGCGGGAAGTAGTGCGGCGGGGCGCGCGGATGCGCGAACGGGGCGGGAACGTATGGGGATCTAGTAGGCACAAAACTATGGGATTGGGGGAGGGGAAGGGTGTGCAAAAAAGAACCGGTAGGGGGGGCCTGGCAGGGAGGGGAAGGGGCGGGAGCAGAGGGCGGGAGGTGGGTGGTCGCGTGTTAAAAATGGTTAATAAGCAGCGCGGTCGAGGACCGGGTGTGTGCTGGAATTGGCCTCGAGACCGGTGGGTAGATGTACTAGGCACTCCTTCAGAGGTTGCGCCGCAGCCTTACACTGAGAGGAGGCGGGGGATAGAAACGAGCAAGGCAGGGCAAGAGGAGCAGCCACCGGGGCCGGTACCTGAGGGGGGCCCGGCAGCGGCCTACAACACACGCCATCTGTCTGCCTGCCTGCTGGTCGGCAATGACAACCCTCTGCCCTCCACCTGCACTCTCACTCCCACCCGGTTTTCAGGAGGCCTCTCTGCGCAGCTCGCTTCTGAACGCGGCCGGTGTACGACAGTGATGACTCTCAACCGCGGGCGGAGCTGGCTCGCGCGCGCGATGTGGGCCTGCTACGGCCGGACCCGGTGGACATGGCGGACGGCCATGGCAACACGCTGCTCAGTGAGGCGGCGGCGGGAGGGGTGATGAGCACCGTGGACATGCGGATGAAGGTGGGCAGCGTAGAAGCACGTATGGTCATAAGAGGCAAAGTATCTGATAGGTTAGGCTATGCGACGGCCCTAGCCTATCCGATGGATGGGGGAGAGGGGGCGAGGCGCTATGGGAGCGGGTGGGAGGGAGCGGGGGGATGGGGGAGAGGATGGGTGAGCAACGACATCAAGATGCAGGAGCTGAGAAGATACCTGTGGGGAGAGCGGGGCCGGGGTTTAGGGGAGACGGGCGGGACCGGGGCCTTGGTAGTACTCCTTGCCCGTTGGACGGTCGAGAGTGGCGGGAAGGGTGGGGGGTGGTACCTGTGCGCAATGGTGTGGAGGTCTGTGCGGCCGCGGACAAGAGGCCGAGGCGGGTGGGGCGCCTGTCTTTGGTGACGCCAGGCGGGCCGTGCGGTGTGAAGCCACAAATGAGAGGAAACAGAATGCTGCTGACTACCTCTCGGCCAGCCAGCCGACATCTCCTCGCCACCTCATTGCCTGTTGATGTCCCATCGACACATGTCCGCCAAGCAGCCGACATGCCTCACACCTCGCCAACCGTTCCCGCCCCTCCCCTTCCAATCCACCCTACCCGCCCACCAGACTCGGCGGCTCTGGGCGCTGGCCAGGTGAGTTCAATAGCTGGTTAGGGAAGATGCTTTGCTAGCATTTTGCCTGTCCGTCGTTTGTGTCTATTGGCATAGGGGCGTGAGCCTGGGCTCTTGCGTTCTCCGGTCCCCCGCGGCGGCGCGGTCCGACTTCGGCATCCTGCCAAAGACGCTGGCTGGCCCTGGCCGGTAATTTAGACCTTCTTCTTCCGTTTTTCCACAGCTCCCGGTCGGTATTCGGGCGGGTCGGGCGTCACTGCTTTGTGCTCTCCCATGGCCAGCCACCTCACCGAGTTCTCCCGCTTGCGCCCAAAACAAATGTTTCGCAAAACAATTCCCTGCGCCGCGCGGTGTCCTTGTTTCCGTTAGCTTAGGAGTCGCAGCCGCAATAGACAGAGGCGGCAAAGGTCAACATGCGACCTTCGACTTTTAGTTTTCTCAACCGACTTCGCCAGCATGCATTGTCAAACCTGTGTCCCAAATGGGTTTTCCTTCCTACACGGTCTTTTTGTGCAACCGCCATTGGTTACCTGCAACCCTGTCACCCCACTTGCCCACCAGACCCGGCGGCTGGAACGAACTGCAACCACCAAGGTTGAGCGGGCTCAGGCCATCCGCGGCGCCGAGGAGTCCCTGGCGGGCGCCGAGGAGGCCGGCAGCAGGGCCCAGCAGGCGCTCAAACACGCACGGATGGTGGGTGCTTACGGGTGCGGGTGTGGGCAGGTCCCTGGGCTCGAAGCATGAAGCTGTGCGCTCCAACCACCACCTCCCCGTCCCCTCCGCAATCAGATGACTCACTTCCCACACGCGCCCGCACCGCCGCCACAGGAGCTAGAGAAGCGGATCCACGAGTACGACACTTGCGTGGGTGAGAAGAAGCCGGAGGGCCTTACGCAGGGCCAGGTGGACCAGGTGCGCTCCTGACCGGCCGGGTCGCTGGCTCGCTGGCGGGCGAGTACGGCTGCAGCGCTGCCTAGGATACTGCTTGCCTCCGCAGCTGCTTAGATTGCCACTGTCCGCCTGAGCAACTCCGGTGCAGCCTCCGTGGACCAACCGAATGGATCAGGCGGGTTGCCGGGGAGTTGCGGTACCACCGCAGCCAGGCAGCCGGGCTCAGCGGACACCGCTGTCCCTTGGACCCTCCAGACTGTCACCCCCGGCGGATCCCTAACCCCAGGTACACGTCGCGGAGGCGGCGGTGGAGGCGTCCCGGCGGCGCGTTGTGGACGCGGGCGAGGCGCTGGATGGCGCCAGGTTGGGGCTGCGGCACGAGCAGCGCGAGCAGCTGGCGGATGGGGGCGAGGAGACGGAGGCGCTGCCCGGGGTGCCGGTGGCCGTACGGGTACGTTTGGGTTGGGTGGGGGTTTCGAGGAAGGCCCGTGGATGCCAGAAAAAACCGTTTAGAACAGACGTTTTGAGATGCATGCTGGAGAACTGGGTTGGGGATACGAACACCGAAGGTCGTGACCTTCGGCGGCTAAGCTAAATCAGCTGCGGCGAGACGAAAGGAAGCGAGGACCCCGCGCGACGCAAGGAAACGTTTCGCGGAGCCGGTTTTGGGCGCTAGCTGGAGAACTGGGGAAGGTGAGCAATGGGAGAGCAGACAGCGCGGCACGGTCCCGACCCGCCCGAATACCGACCATAGAGTTGCGGACGTCGTGAGGAAGCCGGAATTTCTAGATGAGGTCCGCCGGCGTTCATGGTAATAGGCCGAAGCCGCGCCGCGCCGCCATGGGGGACTGGAGAACGCGAAAGCCTAGACGCGCCAGGTCCCGACGCCCGCAGATAAGAGTGCAACGACTAGCAAAAAGCCAACAAACCAGGTGCCCAACCCGGTGGCGAAACTCACCTGGCCAGGGCCCAGAGCGGGTGGTGGTGGCGGTCGACGTGAAGCATGCGGGCAGGGGGCACCAGGGGGCGTCAGGAACAACAGCCAGGCGCGGAGCGGGCGGACAGGGGCCAAAGCGACGAAGAAGCCCCAGCGGCGCGGCGAAGGAGACAGAGGCAGGGAAGGGGAGGCATGATATGCGGGGAGACGGGTACGACGCGGTCTTGTACGGCGGTGTACGGCGGAGGCCTGCACGACGGAGGAAGGCAGTGAGAAAAGATGGGGCGTGAAGATCGGGGGCAGGGGGTAAACCAGCAGGCGAGCAGACAGGTGGGGGGAGGGGGTAAGAGAAGAAACCCGTGGACCGACGATGGAGGAAAATAGTTACTAGGTGGGGAAGAAGGAGGGGGGAGATAGGGGAGGCTGACTTAGGGAAGGGGGACCCGCATTGCGAAGCATCACGCTATGAGGGCTGGGGACACGAGCGAAAGTGGAAGGGGACCAAAAGGATCAGGGGCGTGGGGCCCGCCACTGCCTCGGCCCGCCACCCCTCTACCCTATGAAATTTTCTTCCCACCTACCCCCCTCATGCTCACAGGTCCAGCCCGGCCTCCTGTCGAGCGTGCTGGACAAGTCGCTGCTGGCGGGGGAGCGCTTCGTCAGCCTCATCCGGGTGGAGGATGGCGAGGAGTACGACCAGAACAAGTTCCAGGACGCGCGGATCCAGGCCTTCACGCTGGTCGCACTCACGGCGGCCCGCGCCCCCAAACCGCAGCTGGTGCAGCAGACGTACGCGCTGCGGGTGATGATCAGCGAGCGAGTCGAGTGCGGAAGAGCAATGAAGGCGGGCGAGGGGGAGCAGAGAGGGAGAGATAGGGAGTCCGAGTGCGTGTGATACAGGGTGCGACCCGGGTAGGAGCTGAGGCAAGTGGGAGAGGGATGAATGTGCTGGGGCTGGACAGGAGCCAGAGGAAGCGAGGGAGAGAGCGGCAGTGCGTGCTGGGAAGCAGCAGCAGCAGCATTACGATGGGAGCGGGCGCCGTGTAGGTTCCAGGTTCTAGCAGGATTGCAGTGGGAGAGGGTGAGTGAGTGAGGAGCGAGGGCGGCTTCATTGGGTTGACCCTTCGTGTGATAGATAGTGCCTAGCAGGCGGAGGGGAGGCTGGCTTGGAATGCACGGCAATGCGTCCCTGCCCTGCGTGCGTTGGACCTTGAGACCACCACAGCTCCAATAACACCTTTCGGTGGATCCACACGCCCATTAGCGGCAGACTTACATTCCGCCAGCAGACCTACATTTCTGGATGCCTGCTGGTGCTTGTTTCCAACCCGGCCCGCATTGCGCACCAAAGTGCAAAATGTGCGTAAGATACATTTCGTTTAGTATGCGATGGGGGAAATGTTGAGGTGTCCGGGGCCCTAAATGGCGAATATCGCGTCGAAACCTGGGTGAATGGTCGATTTGTTTACAGCTCTCCAGTGCGCTCTGGAGCAAAGAGGATGCCCTCGCACATCCTGAGGAGTCCTGATGATGTTATATTCTAGCACTAGACTAAGCTTATGCCTTGTGCCTTGTAAAGGAGTGCACCCCCAAAACACGGCTTCGTGAGTTTCAATCGTTGGGAAACGGGGGAGATTTTTGTAGGAACACAGTGCGTGTCATGACCGTGTTGCCAGCTAGCCTTTGGGGCCGTACGTGTTCCCGCCGTGCGTGTCATGACCGTGTTCCCATGTGCCTGACGCGTGCTTATATGATATGTATGGGTCTGTGGGAACACGGGGTTGTTGGGTGCGCGGGAACAGGGCTGCGTGCTGTGTTCGCTGTGCCAGACGCTTGAGGACTCGATCCCGTGCCTGATACGGCCATGCCGCTAAAATTCTAAGCGAGGATTAAGTTTGGGAATAGCCTGTGGAGACGTAAGGCGAGAACACGGGAACACGGCCATGACCGGGAACGGTCATCATGACCGAGGTTCACTTCCTGACTCCAGGTTTCGGCGCAGTGTTTGGGCCATCCTTACAATCTTTCTTGTAAAATCTTTTGCACAAGAAAGGAGAAGAGGAAAAGGTCTTTTGCACAAAAAAGGAGAAGAGAAAATGATAAGGATGGCCGTGAATATTTGCACATTTCAGTATACAGTCTAAACCTGACTTCTGCTAAATTGGCAAGTCCGGATGTCCGAAACATCATTGCAAAACATAAGCTTGGACTGGAAACCGTCATGACTGACTTTTATAGTTACTAATCCTCTTGATTCTCCACTGTTCAGAAACCTGTCCCGGCCCTGAGAACCACTTCGTGGCAGTTGTCGCACGTCGTGTCAGCAAGAGAGGACCGCGAGAGCGCAGCAGCGAATCTAGCAAATAATATTACAATCATATAGAATGATTACACAGTAACTTTGCAAAGGTCGTTGCCGTGAGAACTGTGCTCCTGTGCTGAGAACTGATGCGTGGCAGTTGTAGTACTGCCATGTCAGCAACGTCCGGGGCCACGAGCTGAGGCCTTACGAAGAGACTTAAGGCCAGCCTGCTCTTTGTCCCAGGCATAAAATAGATTACATAAGGGATTAAAGGCTCTCTGAAATCTTTAGTCTTACGTTCCATTCTGGTTCTTGCAACCCGGAACGCAGAATTCTGCCTTGCTCAACGCCTTCGCCCAAGTAGTGAAATTACATGATCCCTTTGTACAGACGGTCCGTCCAGACAAATTTGGGAGCTGTGGCGGAAGGAGGTGCGATTTCGGTGAACGCCGTCTTGTGATCCTGCTGCTACAGGGTGGCAGCAGCTACCCTAAACCTGGAATTGGGTCGAGCTGTACTGGCTTGATGGGTATAGTATACTGTATTGTACATTTGGATTGTTACATCTTCGCTCGTCAGCAGCTGCCGTCCCTGCAATTGCGGTGTGAAGGGCAAGTC
Source organism: Yamagishiella unicocca (assembly GCA_003116995.1). Classification (NCBI taxonomy): domain Eukaryota; kingdom Viridiplantae; phylum Chlorophyta; class Chlorophyceae; order Chlamydomonadales; family Volvocaceae; genus Yamagishiella; species Yamagishiella unicocca. The sequence goes on along the minus strand of BDSL01000339.1, from coordinate 14,520 downwards.
GGCCTGCGGCAGGCACTAGCTACTTGCGGTTCATCGTTACTTATGCAGATTTGAGTTCGTCTTCTACGCCATGGCTGCCGTCCATCGCCTACGCAAAGGCCCGTATAATAGGAGGCCCAACTTACAGTCGAGTACGGTGAGCTACGTCCCATGTCCTTGCCTTTATCTCCGTCCTTTCTGTCCATGTCTTTTCTGTACGTTTGTGAGGTTGCGGGTCCGGGTCTCTTTCCCTTCTGGCTGTTGGTGGTTAGATAGCCCGCTTCTCCATTAGCCTGCCTTGGTTAGCCTTTCATTGGCCTTTCCGCGTCCGAGTACCCGCCCTCTTAAAATGGCCCCGTCCGATCCGCTTGATGAACAAACCCCCTTACTGTAACGCGGAAGCAAAGAACCTTCTTACTCAACTTTGTCCCGCCGCCCTTTTCCCTACATCCCACCCTCCCTTCACCCCCTAGTTGAGCAGCAGTGCCTACGTATTGAGGCCGTGGCGTCCTTTTGGCACCTATCGATGACCACCTCGCCAGCTCGGCGCAGAGCAGTGGTTAAAATGGGCCTCCCCCTACCGACAGCGCCAACATCAACACCACCGCCGCCAGCCTCAAATAAAGTCGCCTCCGCCACCGCCACCGCCTCCACCACTGCCTCCGCCGCCGCTGCCGCCTCCACTTCCCCGCCTTCTGCAACAAGGTGGCAGCAGCTACCCTAAACCTGGAATTGGGTCACGCTGTACTGGTTTGATGGGTATAGTATACTGTATTGTACATTTGGATTGTTACATCTTCGCTCGTCATCAGCAGCTGCCGTCCCTGCAATTGCGGTGTGAAGGGCAAGTCGGCCTGCGGCAGGCACTAGCTACTTGCGGTTCATCGTTACTTATGCAGGTTTGAGTTCGTCTTCTACGCCATGGCTGCCGTCCATCGCCTACGCAAAGGCCCGTACGTATAATAGGAGGCCCAACTTACAGTCGAGTACGGTGAGCTACGTCCCATGTCCTTGCCTTTATCTCCGTCCTTTCTGTCCATGTCTTTTCTGTACGTTTGTGAGGTTGCGGGTCCGGGTCTCTTTCGTTCCCTTCTGGCTGTTGGTGGTTAGATAGCCCGCTTCTCCATTAGCCTGCCTTGGTTAGCCTTTCATTGGCCTTTCCGCGTCCGAGTACCCGCCCTCTTAAAATGGCCCCGTCCGATCCGCTTGATGAACAAACCCCCATACTGTAACGCGGAAGCAAAGAACCTTCTTACTCAACTTTGTCCCGCCGCCCTTTTCCCTACATCCCACCCTCCCTTCACCCCCTAGTTGAGCAGCAGTGCCTACGTATTGAGGCCGTGGCGTCCTTTTGGCACCTATCGATGACCACCTCGCCAGCTCGGCGCAGAGCAGTGGTTAAAATGGGCCTCCCCCTACCGACAGCGCCAACATCAACACCACCGCCGCCAGCCTCAAATAAAGTCGCCTCCGCCACCGCCACCGCCTCCACCACTGCCTCCGCCGCCGCTGCCGCCTCCACTTCCCCGCCTTCTGCAACAAGGTGGCAGCAGCTACCCTAAACCTGGAATTGGGTCCCTACCAAATTAGAAGGTGTATAAGGATGGTGTTAGGCTGTCTTAGCCCATATAAAAAGGATAGCTATAAGAGCTATAAGTAGGTTTAAAAAGCCCATAAAACCCACTTATAATTACTTATCTACGCCGCGGTAAAACTGTGCACTCTTAAAACAGTAAGAAAACACATTCCTTATGTTTTCTTAGCGACTCCTTATAACGTTCTCAGCCTTCTTAGTGCTTTATTAGGGCGTTTTCTTACAGCTTTATTAGAGCGTTTATTACAGCTGTCTTTTAGCGCGTCTTCTTAGTGCTTCCTTAGCGCTTTTTTTAGTGTGTTCTTATAACGCTGTAAACACTTTTTTGATAGCCATTATTGTTAGGTAGGGTTCGTACTGGACGGACAGTATTACTTCCATATGCCCTGACCATTGCACAATGAGAGCTCTCCGAGAGGCAAAACATGCATTACATTTGCAAATAAGGCAGTTGCTATGCAGTGACCATATAACAGGTATATGTGTCCTTATAACCCCACAACTACTACCGATCATTATCACCATACAGAATGTACCCTAGTTATTATCAGCCAGGCATACGCAATTAGCAACCTACTAATGATCTTTCCATAATAAGCAAAACCCAACACAGCAGTATGTGTAGAACCATTAAAAGGCTATGCAACACCTTTGCAACACCTTTGCAAAACCAAGAAAACCCAACCCGTCTACACATTTGTGGGTGAAGGGCGTATGGGTACATAGGCACACCACATCAGGCATAATCAGGACAAGTTAGACACAAACATAAACCACCAGAAAACCAAGACGATTTTTTGCAAACAGACCACACCCTGCCTCTTCAGGGCACTAGTATATACCCGTGCCAGCATCTGTCAGCTGACAGCCAGTCATTCCTCCACATTGCCAGCAGCAATCAAGTGCTTAACAGATGCCATCTGCCTGTCAGTAAGGCCGCACTTGGACCTGGCCCATGCCACTGCAGTACCACCATCCTTCACTGCCAGAATCCCCATCACCGGCCAGTTGACCTGCAAAAATGAAGCCTTAGTAAGCTATGCCCATGAAGCAAGTCCTGAAGGCAAACATTAATCTCGGTGCATCTTACCTTCTCGAACACCCCCAGGGGTGTGTCCTTGAGGGAGATGTGCCCCACTGGTGGTGGGAGCACAAACTTTTTGCCCACGGCCTCTGATGACTTTGCGATGACCAGGACCTTGCTGCTGCCACCCAGCTGTGGGTTCTGCGACAGAAAAGAAATGTTACATGTCCTCTGACCAGCAGCCCCTAGCAAGACACATTCAGGTGTACCCTGCCTGTTATCATTGTACCCACCAGGTCGCCCATGAGGATGCCAGCACCCAGAATGACGGGCTTAACCAGCTTTTTGCCCTCCTTGACACCGCCCACCAGGAAGCAGCCAGAAGAGATAGTGCCCAGTGGGTACTGGCTCAAGTACTCAGCGTGGGTGGTTGCCTGGTATGCAGCCAACTCTTTGTCATCATCGTCCAGTAGGGACCCCCACTTGCCAGTTGGGGCCATGTCTGGGACGGTGGCCGGGGCTGCGGCCATGGCGGTGGCATGGGCTGGGGCCAGGACGACGGGGGCCACAGCTGGGACCGGGATTCTGGCCCCGGCAGCAGGAGATGTGACATCCTCGCCCCCCATTCCGCCTGTGGTCGCAGCGGTCTCAGCACCAGTGTTGGTGTCACCGTTGTCGTTCCGGACACCTGCATACCAAAACAAGACAACCACACGGGGAATGGCCATATCTTGAGAGGCTTCTTATCCACTTGAGCCTTTAACACTGCATGAATGAAAAGGCCAAAGCTGACACTTGTCATGACTGTCTGATTACTAGTCTCACCTCCCAGCTTCTTGTTCTCTTCATGCCTCGTATTCTTCCACTTGTTGTAGAGGACGTTCTTCAGCTTTTCCAGCACGGCTGCCTCACTGGCGTTCTTTTCAAGGCCGAGAAGCTGTGCTGTCCTGCGGTAGCCCATGAGGTCCCCGACGATTGACTTGAGCCGGCTGGTCATGTCCTGGGGCAGGCACGCACGGGATTATATTTTATCTTGAGGTGGTGTAGATAACACATCTTGAACTGCAAAGACATGCATTGCAAAGGCTCAGACTGCTGCAAACCTACCTTGATCTGACCGAAGACCGACTCATTGGACAGGTCATCAGCAAACACCTCCATCACTTTGTCCACCAGGACTGCAGATGCCCTCACACGCTGGCTCGCCCTGTCCTCAGTGCAGGCCAGGGACTTCCGCTTCCTGCTGCTCCCCCCAGTGTTGCACAGAAACCCCAGGCCATCGACAATGCGCTGCAGCTCTGGCGCGAGCATGCCTGCCCCCTTGAGCTGCTGCTGGAAGTCGTCAGTGAACACAGCGATGGCCTGGTTCTTGCCATCCGCCAAGTCACCGACAAACAATCCAGCATTGTTCAGGATGCCACAGGCCTTGTATGCCCGGAGGAACCCTCCCTCAGTTGCCACCTGCAGTTTGTACTGTTGTTGCCACCGCATGTTGGCAGCGAGCATCATCCCAACATCGCCGAGCAGGTCCAGCGAATGCTTTGAAGCCCACGCCTTCTGCATCTCTGTGAACACCGAAAGATGTGCCTCGGGGTCAACCTCGACCTCGATATGGGCATCCAGTTGAGCTGCATCCACATCCTTGGCAGCGTCGGCCTGCTTATAAAGAAAGTTCATGCATTTCACAAAGGGCACACTATGAGCCTTCCAGCAAAGTAGCACAGGTCATAAACGAGTGATAGGATGGCCACTTCGGTTGTTTGACCGGTACCATTGCCCCAAATGACTTGTAATTGCAGGCGCCTACTCACCTGAACCTTGGCTGCAGGTTTGGGCATTGCAGCAATCCGATTTGACCTCCTTGGGCTGTGTGGCGCGAGGTTGGCAGGTGCCCGCTTCACAATCCGCTTCACAATCCGCCTCGTTGATCTTGGAACGCTGATGACAGGAAGAGCCCGTATCCTTTCCAGATTACGGGCAATTAGCTGAGCGCGCTCCTCATCCAAGGTGAGAATTGGCTGCACTAACGAACAGTCTGGGGATGCTGAACGAGATGAACCGTGTCCACTGGTTGGGCTTGGGAAATCTTCCATAAGCTCAGACGTTGTTAGAGAGAGATAAGCGTGTAACAAGCAGCCATTCGATTGCTGGTGCAGTTTCAAAAGACTGACTCTCTACGGCAATGCACCATGTCGGGACCTTAAATGGCTATTTATGGCAGTTGACTTGAGCTGTAGCGCTTGTATTCAAATTAAAATGTGGCTAATATAGAAACAGACAGGTGCGTGACCAGAAAAAATGTACAGACAGAGCCAAAGTTTACACGGTCACCGTGCACATGCCAAATCACTACCGTGCTGTCCCGGGTTGTGTGCCACTGGCAAAACAGAGGGGGAAACCACCGCACCATTGCCATATCCGCACCACACACTGTGCCGTGTCAGTCAATGTATGACTTGTACTCTTACCCAGGCCTGTGAGGTGTGCAGCCAGCAACGGCAGGAATGGGGCTCAGTGGTGTAGGAAACAGACCAAGGATGGGGCTCTGATGCCCTCCCACACCAACCCCCAGTGGGAAGCCATGATGTGAAAGCTCAGCGAGCGTGTATGGCCTAGAGGTGCATGCAGGTGGATCCGGCAGATTAATAGTTCAACGTGCTGCAGTGTTTGGTCAGATGACCCGCTCGCTCTTTTTTGTTTTTGGTTTGGGCCCGCTGTAACAAGAACTCCTTTGTTCTGGTGCACATCGGTCTCTGTCTTCTCCTGTCTTCCTCAGTGGCTGGTGATGTGCCTGATGGTTATACCTTTTGCCGTATGTTTTATGCGACATTGCTGTAGAGCTGGCCGAAGCATAGCTTAAAATGAAATGGAGTTTAGGCCCCCGACGCAACCCCTGGCACCCACCACACCCTATTTAATGCCATCCCCACTCGTTGCCCTCCCTCAAACCTAAGACTTCCAGGGTCTGAAGATCCCTGCCGTGAAGCTATTGCCGTAATGCATGGCCTCGACAGGAGTGGTCCTGTCCTTCACCTTGCCTGGCTGCACATACATGTGCAGGCGAGGGGGTCCAATCATCCACCGAGCCGGCAACCCGGCTCCCATCCCTACACGCTGCCTTCCCTTGAGAATAAGGCTCCAGCCCCACTCATTGCCATCCCTCGAAACCTAAGGCTTCCAGGGTATTGAAGCCCCGCCGTGAAGCCCCAGTGCATGGCCTCGACAGTGGTCCTGTCCTTCACCTTGCCCAACTGCGATGCACATACATGTGCAGGCGAGGGGTCCAGCCATCCACCTTGCCAGCTCCCATCCCTACTCGCTGCCGTCCCTCAGTAAAACTCCATTCCCACTCGTCGCCCTCCCTCAAACCTAAGGCTTCCAGGGACCAAAAAGCCCCGCTGCGAAGCCCTTGTGCATGGCCTCGACAGGAGTGGTCCTGTCCTTCACCTTGCCTGGCTGCACATACATGTGCAGGCGAGGGGTCCAGCCATCCACCTTGCCGGCATCCCCTGCATGCACGGCGTTGCCGTGCAAAAACAGGGCCTGTCCTGGCTGGACCATCAGCCTGCAGATTTTGTGGGTGGGCAGGGTCCGCATCACGCTTGCAGCAAAATCGTCATCGAGTGCACCATCATCACCAGAGCCATCCTCACCATTGGATGACTCGGATGCACTGTCGCTGCTGTCCCCTCCTGCCCCGTCGTCTGCCCCGCCACCCACACCAGCAGCAGTGCTGCCGCCCACACCACCATCAACATCAACACCCACACGAGCAGCAGCTGCACCACCCACGCCGCGCCCAGACCGAGCACCACCGCCAGCAGAGCCGTCGCCTGTGCTGCCAGCAGTAGTGCCACCGCCAGCAGAAGTGCCAGCTTCGCCTCCATCTGCCACCTTGCGGAAGTTTTTAGTAATCTGCTCCCACGCAATGATGGTAACGTGGCTGCCGTAGGGTGCAACCAGCAGACCGGTGTCCCTCACCAGTGGAAGCAGCACGACGAACGCGTCCTCGTTCCCAGGGTGCACATCCACGTGAAGGGCCTGCGCCTCGGCCGGCGGGTCGCTGGGCCTGGTGCCCAGGAGTACCCTCTTACGAATGCGCAGTTTGGGTGCGGGCTTCTGTGCTTGTATCAGGTCGATGACCCGTTTAACTATCGCCTCTCCACGCCTCTGGATGGTGATCAATGGCCCTGGGGCTGTCGAAGACCGAACCCGGGCCTGCAGACGCTCACCACCCGACCCTGTAAGGTAGGGCCTCCCCTCCTCTGAGCTTGCGATGTCACCTTCTGCATCCCGCAGGACATGCTGGAAAATGGGGCGACCGGCCTTCTGGATGAATGCTGTGGCTGCTGATGCGGCCTCATCTGAGGCCAGGAGCCCCAGCTCATCATCCTTGACGACCGCCAACCCACGCAGCCTCAGAGTCGCCGGTACATCCTCCACATCGCAGAGGAAGAGGCTGCTGTCCACCCTCTCAAGTGGCTCCAAGAGCCGCCAGTGGGAGCCCTGCTCCATCCTTGACTGCTGCTGTTTGCGACGCTTAACACTGGCTCTGCAGGAAAAAGACTTCAATCCGCGGCCTGCCAGCGTGTATTCGACCTGAGGGACCCAGGTTGATATGGCAATGACACATAGTAAGCTGCATAAATAGTTTGCGAGGGATCACACACAGATGACCATCGACGGAAATACGATGGAGTCTGTATATGGGCCCATCCGTACCTACCGTTGGCCTAAACCTTTTCCTGTTGTCACCTTCTTGATTGCATCGCCCTCCAGCCGTGGACGGCAGCCCCTCACTGGTGGTCACTAGCATGGCGCCCGTGGACGGAGGTCCCTCACTGATGGCCGCCTGGTGGAATCGAGCAAGGGTGGAAGGCACGCAGGATGATTGAGGCCAGACGCGCCAGTGCCAAGCGACCAAGGCTCACACGGAGGCAGGCGGATGGCGTGGGCCTGTTGCATGTACCCCGCCCCACGTGCACCACGCCAGTCGTTGCACCCACCTGCGATGCTGCCAGCTGCGTCGGGTCTACTGCCGCCGCCACAGGGGCTTGCAACACCGCCAGCGGCACGGCGCCCGTGGACGGAGGTCCCCCACTGATGGCCGCCTGGTGGAATCGAGCAAGGGTGGAAGGCACGCAGGATGATTGAGGCCAGAGGCGCCAGTGCCAAGCAACCAAGGCTCACACGGAGGCATGCGGATGGCGTGGGCCTCTTGCATGTCCCCCGCCCCATGTGCACCATGCCAGTCGTTGCACCCACCTGCGATGCTGCCAGCTGCGTCGGGTCTACTGCCGCTGCCACAGGGGCTTGCAACACCGCCAGCGGCACGGCGCCCGTGGACGGAGGTCCCCCACTGATGGCCGCCTGGTGGAATCGAGCAAGGGTGGAAGGCACGCAGGATGATTGAGGCCAGAGGCGCCAGTGCCAAGCAACCAAGGCTCACACGGAGGCATGCGGATGGCGTGGGCCTCTTGCATGTACCCCGCCCCGTGTGCACCATGCCAGTCGTTGCACCCACCTGCGATGCTGCCAACTGGTCTACTGCCGCTGCCACAGGGGCTTGCAACACCGCCAGCGGCACGGCGCCCGTGGACGGAGGTCCCCCACTTATGGCCGCCTGGTGGAATCGAGCAAGGGTGGAAGGCACGCAGGATGATTGAGGCCAGAGGCGCCAGTGCCAAGCAACCAAGGCCCACACGGAGGCAGGCGGATGGCGTGGGCCTCTTGCATGTACCCCGCCCCATGTGCACCACGCCAGTCGTTGCACCCACCTGCGATGCTGCCAGCTGCGTCGGGTCTACTGCCGCTGCCACAGGGGCTTGCAACACCGCCAGCGGCACGGCGCCCGTGGACGGAGGTCCCCCACTTATGGCCGCCTGGTGGAATCGAGCAAGGGTGGAAGGCACGCAGGATGATTGAGGCCAGACGCGCCAGTGCCAAGCAACCAAGGCCCACACGGAGGCAGGCGGATGGCGTGGGCCTCTTGCATGTACCCCGCCCCATGTGCACCACGCCAGTCGTTGCACCCACCTGCGATGCTGCCAGCTGCGTCGGGTCTACTGCCGCTGCCACAGGGGCTTGCAACACCGCCAGCGGCACGGCGCCCGTGGACGGAGGTCCCCCACTGATGGCCGCCTGGTGGAATCGAGCAAGGGTGGAAGGCACGCAGGATGATTGAGGCCAGACGCGCCAGTGCCAAGCAACCAAGGCCCACACGGAGGCAGGCGGATGGCGTGGGCCTGTTGCATGTACCCCGCCCCATGTGCACCACGCCAGTCGTTGCACCCACCTGCGATGCTGCCAGCTGCGTCGGGTCTACTGCCGCTGCCACAGGGGCTTGCAACACCGCCAGCGGCACGGCGCCCGTGGACGGAGGTCCCCCACTTATGGCCGCCTGGTGGAATCGAGCAAGGGTGGAAGGCACGCAGGATGATTGAGGCCAGACGCGCCAGTGCCAAGCAACCAAGGCCCACACGGAGGCAGGCGGATGGCGTGGGCCTCTTGCATGTACCCCGCCCCATGTGCACCACGCCAGTCGTTGCACCCACCTGCGATGCTGCCAGCTGCGTCGGGTCTACTTCCGCCGCCACAGGGGCTTGCAACACCGCCAGCGGCACGGCGCCCGTGGACGGAGGTCCCCCACTTATGGCCGCCTGGTGGAATCGAGCAAGGGTGGAAGGCACGCAGGATGATTGAGGCCAGAGGCGCCAGTGCCAAGCAACCAAGGCTCACACGGAGGCATGCGGATGGCGTGGGCCTCTTGCATGTACCCCGCCCCATGTGCACCACGCCAGTCGTTGCACCCACCTGCGATGCTGCCAACTGCGTCGGGTCTACTTCCGCCGCCACAGGGGCTTGCAACACCGCCAGCGGCACGGCGCCCGTGGACGGAGGTCCCCCACTGATGGCCGCCTGGTGGAATCGAGCAAGGGTGGAAGGCACGCAGGATGATTGAGGCCAGACGCGCCAGTGCCAAGCAACCAAGGCCCACACAGAGGCAGGCGGATGGCGTGGGCCTGTTGCATGTACCCCGCCCCATGTGCACCACGCCAGTCGTTGCACCCACCTGCGATGCTGCCAGCTGCGTCGGGTCTACTGCCGCTGCCACAGGGGCTTGCAACACCGCCAGCGGCACGGCGCCCGTGGACGGAGGTCCCCCACTGATGGCCGCCTGGTGGAATCGAGCAAGGGTGGAAGGCACGCAGGATGATTGAGGCCAGAGGCGCCAGTGCCAAGCAACCAAGGCTCACACGGAGGCATGCGGATGGCGTGGGCCTCTTGCATGTCCCCCGCCCCATGTGCACCACGCCAGTCGTTGCACCCACCTGCGATGCTGCCAGCTGTGTCGGGTCTACTGCCGCTGCCACAGGGGCTTGCAACACCGCCAGCGGCACGGCGCCCGTGGACGGAGGTCCCCACTTATGGCCGCCTGGTGGAATCGAGCAAGGGTGGAAGGCACGCAGGATGATTGAGGCCAGACACGCCAGTGCCAAGCAACCAAGGCCCACACAGAGGCAGGCGGATGGCATGGGCCTGTTGCATGTACCCCGCCCCATGTGCACCACGCCAGTCGTTGCACCCACCTGCGATGCTGCCAGCTGCGTCGGGACTCCCGTGTTGCAGCATGACGGGGAGCCGCCCTGGAAGGTGGACGCAGGGGAGGCAGCCCGAGAGCCACAGGCCTCATGCCGGCTGCTCGTTGTGGTGTACAGGACACCACCAGAGGGCCCAGCATCGAGGTGGCGCTGCCTTTCCAGTTGTTCCTTGTAGTGGAAGAGGGCGGGGGGGACGGGGGGCACAACTGTGGCTGGGGTGCACAGTCGTCCTAGCAGGATTGCTGATCTTGTTTGTTTACCTTCCATAACTCGAACCATGCAATTTGGCGCCAGTGGTACTTGGGCAGCAACCGGCTATCTCCGGGAAGCATATTCTTGCTGAAACCGACAGCACCAATCAGTCCCATCCCCTGGCCAGCTTTCCTCTGCCATCCTGAGAGCTGCCTCGGCGGCATCCTCGGGCGAGTCCATGTCATGGCCAATAAACTGCAGCTCCTTGCGGGCCCATTTCTTTGGCCACTGTACAAGAATTTCCGAACATCGCCGGTAAGGTTGAGGATGTCCTTGAGGGTCTGTGTCTGCAAAAGTAGTTAATGCGGGTCAGACACTGTTGGGAGACGACTGCTGGACTATGCGCTTGCCTTCAAACTGTGTCCCGAAAATGTCATCGCGAATATGTCCGCTGGAGAAGCCTCTGCTGGGGCCAAAGCCGAGCGGCCGTCACTCAGCTTGACCTGCGCGCCAATTCTCAATTCGGAGATGTAGCGGGCGATCTCAAACAGTGCTTCATCTCGTAAGGCTTTGCTTTTTAACGTTTGTTTAATGGAATTCTGAGCCGCGCAAACTATCTCAGAGAATTGCGCACTCATGCCTGCTAGAAGCTAAAGCCGCATTTACTTCAGTGGTTGGATTGAAGGAAAGCAAAATATGTAACACTCTACCATATACAGCAGTCAGCAATATGGACAATCGTGTTGCGAAGAGGTGCCGTATAGAGAAAATTCTTTGTACGACAGCGCTTGCCCTGCAAGCGGGAAAGCCAACTGGTTCCATATAAAGGTCTCCTACAAGTTACCGCTCACAGAGTATTGAGACACCTGTAAGTCCGGCTATCAAAACTATCTACCATTGGCAGGAAATCCATGACCAGATTTGAATCTGTTTGAAGCCACCTTACTTGGCCAGTCGCCTGCTACGATAACCACGCCAATCACTGGCTACATTATAGTACTTTTCCCCGATTGATGTCTCCATTTCTTCTGTAATGGCGCGACCTCTCACTAAGCCGGAGGCGGGAACAAGCGTTTCACCAGTCGTCCTGCTAGTGGTGGTTCTGTTCATCGTCGCCACTGCCATATTTGGTGTGACACGTGCTGGCCCGAGCAGCAACAGCGTCTATTGCTTGTGCAACAGTTGTGTCCAACATGTAGTGGATGGTGGTCAACTACAGCTCATCTCCAGACGAACATCACGCCAGCACCGTTCAGCATGGGGTTCCTCCTCGGCTGAGGGATACATGACCTCGGATTCCTCAGAAGAATATGTGCATGCAACATATCGCCAGGCCTGGCATTTACACCAAGGTACGCGCTTCAGAGAGGGTGTCTGGCCAGGCACTCGCTCGGAGAACACAACACAACGCGCAAAACTGTGCAGGAGCCAACACGAACAATACCAATGCCCCAAGCAACACTGCTAGTGGAATTGTCTCCGGTGAAGCTAGGGACACGACCGAAGATATGGACAGTGCCTCCTACACAAGTGAACTCCCACCTATGGACAACTACCCTCCAGATACTGACCAGGCTGGATCGGCTGACTTCATGGAGTTTTCTCCTCGCTCAGACACCTTTAGCGACAGCAGCGAGTACATCCCGGGCGATGGCGACGGGGGAACTGTGCGTCGCTGTTTCCAGCGGTGTCATCTCCCAGATGTTGACTGGCACATCAAGTCCCCTAGCTATGAGACACTGTGTGGCGACCTGCTAGACTTGTTGCTCATGAAGTCAAAGCACAAGCTTACACAGAGTGCTTGTGAGGATATCATGCTTTTTAAGTACAAGTCATATGTGGTCCCAGAGAATGAGCGGCCTGTGAAGTTTTATCAGTTTCTTACCTTCCTCGAGGATCAGGGTCGACTCATGGACTGCCACTTTGTGGAGTACGAGTACTGCAAGAAGTGTGGTACACTCTACAGTGGCGAGGACCATGCCAGCCCCATCTGTCTCAACCCCTCATGTGCGGAGATGCGACATGGAAACACCAGCAAATTCAATTACCGGTAGGCATGGCTGAGTGTGGGCTTGGACCAAATGATTTGGTTGCTTATTAACCTCTAGCTGTGTCATGCAGGCCTGTGCGGGATTACGCCAAACGAATGTATGCATCTGAGCCACATGCCAAGGCGCTTCGTCAGCATGTGGATGCAACCCAGGAACAGGGTGTTGCAGATGGGTTCCTCTGTGATATCACCGATGGGCAGGCATACACAGCCATCAGGAATTCATTGCAGGACACCCGCCCACTGCAAGACACCGACATGCTACTGGGTGTTTTCAGTGATGGAGTCCTGGCCTTCAAGGATGACAATAGCTACTCTGTCTATCCGGTTGCCATCACCTGCTACAACTTTGGGCGTGACATCCGGCAAGTTCCTGTGAGAGCTGCTTACTTGCGTGCGACCACTGCCCTCACATCTGCATCACCTGTCTCCATGTAGGTACAAACCTGGTCTCACGACCATCGTGGGTATCTTACCGGGTACACGTAAGAAGGATGAGAAGGAGCGACCCAGGATTGCATCTGTCCTAAACTTGCTGAGCAGGGAGCTCCAAAGCCTGGGTACTCATGGTGTTGACGTTTTTGATGCAGCTACCGGTGGCTACATCAATGTCCGTGTCTTCGCAATAACAGCTGGGGCAGATTACCGTGGGTTGGAGGACATGCTTGGCATCACCGGTGCACCCTGCATGACATATGGCTGCTATCGGTGCTGGCTCGAGGGTCAAAGGGGCCGCACAAGATTCTGTATGGTGGTGCCTATCGTTGGCTCCATAACGGAGACAGCTTGCGTGTCAAGGCATGCTGTCTCAACAACAAAATTGCACCAGTAGCTCAAGATAAAACAAAGGATCAGCCACCCACAGCCCAGCAGCGGAATGCAGGTACTAACACCACAGCTCCTACCACTGTTGTTGTACAGCCCACTTCTATTCAGCGGAACCCAGGTGACATGCCACCTGCTCCCCGGACAAAGGCTGACCTCCTCGCCAAATCTAAGGTGACTGTGCTGTCCTCTCTGTGTTGCAGTCCCCAGACCTGCTTCATTAAACCTAATCTTGTTTGCTTGACGCAGGCACCCCTTGAGCCTGGCAGCATAGCACCAGGCCCGGTAAGGTATCACAGTATATTGCTGCTTGCTTGCCTGCTTGGCAACTGGTACTACGTGTACCATGTGATGTGCCCCTAAATGCAGGCCCTGCATCACTGTGCGCTTCTTGACCTGGAGGAGTTTAGTGTACAGCATGGCCTGCACTATGATCCGATGCACACCATCGCAAATACAACCAGGGATTTGTTTAAGCTGGCAACGTCTGGGCAGCGTGTGACACCTGCTGTCCTGCTGTAAGTGCCCTGGGGGGTTTCTCTTTATGGATAGAGTTATTGGGCCTTGGAATTTCCTTGAAAACACAAGCCCATGGCCATCCTGCATCGCATGCAGGCATGATGAGGTTGTCAACAACCGTACTTGGGTCAACATGCCATGGGTGGTCACTACTGATGGACATGCCAAAATCAAGTCAGCTGTAGCATCATTTGCGGTGATACTGCCTGCTCGTGATGGTGGTGGTTCCAGACTGCTCAGCGTGTTCAAGAAGGGCAAGGGTGTCAAGATGCACACATGGTGCTTGTTGACAAGTCCTTATGGTGCCTACCTTTTTGCCCATGGGACGGGTATCGATCCACTACAACTCCAGACTATGCAGCAGCTTTTATGCAGCGTATCCTTCCTTCTGGACAAAGCCGTGCCCCGTGAAGACTGTCCACTCATTCTAGATGGAATAGCACGTGCAGTTACCCTGGTCGAGCTGCATCTGCCCTGCTGTGAGATGGACATGAAGCTACACCAGCTTATACACCTTGCAGAGCGGCTCGATCACTTGGGACCCAGCTACACCACTGCAATGTGGGGGTATGAGGCCCTCTGGCACCACTTGGTCCTGCTCATGAAGAAAAAAGACACACAGAGACCACTTGCGTGTTCAGCTGGATGCAGATGGAGTCCGCCATGCTGGCAAGCGAAGTACAGCCAGATCAGTGCATCTTCTCTGAGCCAATGCCAGAGCCTGGATCTGCTGGCA
>BDSL01000338.1:0-25035 GCA_003116995.1 Yamagishiella unicocca | reverse complement strand
AGCAGTACAGTACCCGAATGTACGACAAAGTATAGCAATATTATACTCATTTTGTTCAGAGAAGAAATCAAGGCAGTTGGTGTCATCAAAATATTTTTTTGGGGGTGGGATTGGCCCCGAAACCATGGATAAACCATCAGGAGGCCAAAAGTGTAACCTAGGACCAAAAATATTTTTTCTTGGCCATTGGTCCTTAATTAGGACATATAATATTTATAATATTAATTGGATCCCATTTGGATCAATCTTGGGCCCGATTTGGCACTGCTGTACATCTTGGGATTTAGTCTTAGGGTTTAGCAGTACAGTACCCGAATGTACGACAAAGTATAGCAATATTATACTCATTTTGTTCAGAGAAGAAATCAAGGCAGTTGGTGTCATCAAATATTTTTTGGGGTGGGATTGGCCCCGAAACCATGGATAAACCATCAGGAGGCCAAAAGTGTAACCTAGGACCAAAAATATTTTTTCTTGGCCATTGGTCCTTAATTGGGACATATAATATTTATAATATTAATTGGATCCCATTTGGATCAATCTTGGGCCCGATTTGGCACTGCTGTACATCTTGGGATTTAGTCTTAGGGTTTAGCAGTACAGTACCCGAATGTACGACAAAGTATAGCAATATTATACTCATTTTGTTCAGAGAAGAAATCAAGGCAGTTGGTGTCATCAAAATATTTTTTGGGGGTGGGATTGGCCCCGAAACCATGGATAAACCATCAGGAGGCCAAAAAGTGTAACCTAGGACCAAAAATATTTTTCTTGGCCATTGGTCCTTAATTGGGACATATAATATTTATAATATAATTGGATCCCATTTGGATCAATCTTGGGCCCGATTTGGCACTGCTGTACATCTTGGGATTTAGTCTTAGGGTTTAGCAGTACAGTACCCGAATGTACGACAAAGTATAGCAATATTATACTCATTTTGTTCAGGAGAAGAAATCAAGGCAGTTGGTGTCATCAAAAATATTTTTTGGGGGTGGGATTGGCCCGAAACCATGGATAAACCATCAGGAGGCCAAAAGTGTAACCTAGGACCAAAAATATTTTTTCTGGCCATTGGTCTTAATTGGGACATATAATATTTATATATTAATTGGATCCCATTGGATCAATCTTGGCCCGATTTGGCACTGCTGTACATCTTGGGATTTAGTCTTAGGGTTTAGCAGTACAGTACCCGAATGTACGACAAAGTATAGCAATATTATACTCATTTTGTTCAGGAGAAGAAATCAAGGCAGTTGGTGTCATCAAAATATTTTTTGGGGGTGGGATTGGCCCCGAAACCATGGATAAACCATCAGGAGGCCAAAAGTGTAACCTAGGACCAAAAATATTTTTTCTTGGCCATTGGTCCTTAATTGGGACATATAATATTTATAATATTAATTGGATCCCATTTGGATCAATCTTGGGCCCGATTTGGCACTGCTGTACATCTTGGGATTTAGTCTTAGGGTTTAGCAGTACAGTACCCGAATGTACGACAAAGTATAGCAATATTATACTCATTTTGTTCAGAGAAGAAATCAAGGCAGTTGGTGTCATCAAATATTTTTTGGGGGTGGGATTGGCCCCGAAACCATGGATAAACCATCAGGAGGCCAAAAGTGTAACCTAGGACCAAAAATATTTTTTCTTGGCCATTGGTCCTTAATTGGACATATAATATTTATAATATTAATTGGATCCATTTGGATCAATCTTGGCCCGATTTGGCACTGCTGTACATCTTGGGATTTAGTCTTAGGGTTAGCAGTACAGTACCCGAATGTACGACAAAGTATAGCAATATTATACTCATTTTGTTCAGGAGAAGAAATCAAGGCAGTTGGTGTCATCAAAATATTTTTTGGGGGTGGGATTGGCCCCGAAACCATGGATAAACCATCAGGAGGCCAAAAGTGTAACCTAGGACCAAAAATATTTTTTCTTGGCCATTGGTCCTTAATTAGGACATATAATATTTATAATATTAATTGGATCCCATTTGGATCAATCTTGGGCCCGATTTGGCACTGCTGTACATCTTGGGATTTAGTCTTAGGGTTTAGCAGTACAGTACCCGAATGTACGACAAGTATAGCAATATTATACTCATTTTGTTCAGGAGAAGAAATCAAGGCAGTTGGTGTCATCAAAATATTTTTTGGGGGTGGGATTGGCCCCGAAACCATGGATAAACCATCAGGAGGCCAAAAGTGTAACCTAGGACCAAAAATATTTTTTCTTGGCCATTGGTCCTTAATTGGGACATATAATATTTATAATATTAATTGGATCCCATTTGGATCAATCTTGGGCCCGATTTGGCACTGCTGTACATCTTGGGATTTAGTCTTAGGGTTTAGCAGTACAGTACCCGAATGTACGACAAAGTATAGCAATATTATACTCATTTTGTTCAGGAGAAGAAATCAAGGCAGTTGGTGTCATCAAAATATTTTTTGGGGGTGGGATTGGCCCGAAACCATGGATAAACCATCAGGAGGCCAAAAGTGTAACTAGGACCAAAAATATTTTTTCTTGGCCATTGGTCCTTAATTGGACATATAATATTTATAATATTAATTGGATCCCATTTGGATCAATCTTGGGCCCGATTTGGCACTGCTGTACATCTTGGGATTTAGTCTTAGGGTTTAGCAGTACAGTACCCGAATGTACGACAAAGTATAGCAATATTATACTCATTTGTTCAGGAGAAGAAATCAAGGCAGTTGGTGTCATCAAAATATTTTTTGGGGGTGGGATTGGCCCCGAAACCATGGATAAACATCAGGAGGCCAAAAGTGTAACCTAGGACCAAAAATATTTTTTCTTGGCCATTGGTCCTTAATT
Source organism: Yamagishiella unicocca (assembly GCA_003116995.1). Classification (NCBI taxonomy): domain Eukaryota; kingdom Viridiplantae; phylum Chlorophyta; class Chlorophyceae; order Chlamydomonadales; family Volvocaceae; genus Yamagishiella; species Yamagishiella unicocca. The sequence continues at coordinate 22,176 of BDSL01000338.1, read as the reverse complement.
GGGACATATAATATTTATAATATTAATTGGATCCCATTTGGATCAATCTTGGGCCCGATTTGGCACTGCTGTACATCTTGGGATTTAGTCTTAGGGTTTAGCAGTACAGTACCCGAATGTACGACAAAGTATAGCAATATTATACTCATTTTGTTCAAGAGAAGAAATCAAGGCAGTTGGTGTCATCAAAATATTTTTTGGGGGTGGGATTGGCCCCGAAACCATGGATAAACCATCAGGAGGCCAAAAGTGTAACCTAGGACCAAAAATATTTTTCTTGGCCATTGGTCCTTAATTGGGACATATAATATTATAATATTAATTGGATCCATTTGGATCAATCTGGGCCGATTTGGCACTGCTGTACATCTTGGGATTAGTCTTAGGGTTTAGCAGTACAGTACCCGAATGTACGACAAAGTATAGCAATATTATACTCATTTTGTTCAGGAGAAGAAATCAAGGCAGTTGGTGTCATCAAAATATTTTTTGGGGGTGGGATTGGCCCGAAACCATGGATAAACCATCAGGAGGCCAAAAGTGTAACCTAGGACCAAAAATATTTTTTCTTGGCCATTGGTCCTTAATTAGGACATATAATATTTATAATATTAATTGGATCCCATTTGGATCAATCTTGGGCCCGATTTGGCACTGCTGTACATCTTGGGATTTAGTCTTAGGGTTTAGCAGTACAGTACCCGAATGTACGACAAGTATAGCAATATTATACTCATTTTGTTCAGGAGAAGAAATCAAGGCAGTTGGTGTCATCAAAATATTTTTTGGGGGTGGGATTGGCCCCGAAACCATGGATAAACCATCAGGAGGCCAAAAGTGTAACCTAGGACCAAAAATATTTTTTCTTGGCCATTGGTCCTTAATTGGGACATATAATATTTATAATATTAATTGGATCCCATTTGGATCAATCTTGGGCCCGATTTGGCACTGCTGTACATCTTGGGATTTAGTCTTAGGGTTTAGCAGTACAGTACCCGAATGTACGACAAAGTATAGCAATATTATACTCATTTTGTTCAGAGAAGAAATCAAGGCAGTTGGTGTCATCAAAATATTTTTGGGGGTGGGATTGGCCCCGAAACCATGGATAAACCATCAGGAGGCCAAAAGTGTAACCTAGGACCAAAAATATTTTTTCTTGGCCATTGGTCCTTAATTAGGACATATAATATTTATAATATTAATTGGATCCCATTTGGATCAATCTTGGGCCCGATTTGGCACTGCTGTACATCTTGGGATTTAGTCTTAGGGTTTAGCAGTACAGTACCCGAATGTACGACAAAGTATAGCAATATTATACTCATTTTGTTCAGGAGAAGAAATCAAGGCAGTTGGTGTCATCAAAATATTTTTTGGGGGTGGGATTGGCCCCGAAACCATGGATAAACATCAGGAGGCCAAAAGTGTAACCTAGGACCAAAAATATTTTTTCTTGGCCATTGGTCCTTAATTGGGACATATAATATTTATAATATTAATTGGATCCCATTTGGATCAATCTTGGGCCCGATTTGGCACTGCTGTACATCTTGGGATTTAGTCTTAGGGTTTAGCAGTACAGTACCCGAATGTACGACAAAGTATAGCAATATTATACTCATTTTGTTCAGGAGAAGAAATCAAGGCAGTTGGTGTCATCAAAATATTTTTTGGGGGTGGGATTGGCCCCGAAACCATGGATAAACCATCAGGAGGCCAAAAGTGTAACCTAGGACCAAAAATATTTTTTCTTGGCCATTGGTCCTTAATTAGGACATATAATATTTATAATATTAATTGGATCCCATTTGGATCAATCTTGGGCCCGATTTGGCACTGCTGTACATCTTGGGATTTAGTCTTAGGGTTTAGCAGTACAGTACCCGAATGTACGACAAAGTATAGCAATATTATACTCATTTTGTTCAGGAGAAGAAATCAAGGCAGTTGGTGTCATCAAAATATTTTTTGGGGGTGGGATTGGCCCGAAACCATGGATAAACCATCAGGAGGCCAAAAGTGTAACCTAGGACCAAAAATATTTTTCTTGGCCATTGGTCCTTAATTGGACATATAATATTTATAATATTAATTGGATCCCATTTGGATCAATCTTGGGCCCGATTTGGCACTGCTGTACATCTTGGGATTTAGTCTTAGGGTTTAGCAGTACAGTACCCGAATGTACGACAAAGTATAGCAATATTATACTCATTTTGTTCAGGAGAAGAAATCAAGGCAGTTGGTGTCATCAAAATATTTTTGGGGGTGGGATTGGCCCCGAAACCATGGATAAACCATCAGGAGGCCAAAAGTGTAACCTAGGACCAAAAATATTTTTTCTTGGCCATTGGTCCTTAATTGGGACATATAATATTTATAATATTAATTGGATCCCATTTGGATCAATCTTGGGCCCGATTTGGCACTGCTGTACATCTTGGGATTTAGTCTTAGGGTTTAGCAGTACAGTACCCGAATGTACGACAAAGTATAGCAATATTATACTCATTTTGTTCAGGAGAAGAAATCAAGGCAGTTGGTGTCATCAAAATATTTTTTGGGGGTGGGATTGGCCCCGAAACCATGGATAAACCATCAGGAGGCCAAAAGTGTAACCTAGGACCAAAATATTTTTTCTTGGCCATTGGTCCTTAATTGGGACATATAATATTTATAATATTAATTGGATCCCATTTGGATCAATCTTGGGCCCGATTTGGCACTGCTGTACATCTTGGGATTTAGTCTTAGGGTTTAGCAGTACAGTACCCGAATGTACGACAAAGTATAGCAATATTATACTCATTTTGTTCAGGAGAAGAAATCAAGGCAGTTGGTGTCATCAAAATATTTTTTGGGGGTGGGATTGGCCCCGAAACCATGGATAAACCATCAGGAGGCCAAAAGTGTAACCTAGGACCAAAAATATTTTTTCTTGGCCATTGGTCCTTAATTGGGACATATAATATTTATAATATTAATTGGATCCCATTTGGATCAATCTTGGGCCCGATTTGGCACTGCTGTACATCTTGGGATTTAGTCTTAGGGTTTAGCAGTACAGTACCCGAATGTACGACAAAGTATAGCAATATTATACTCATTTTGTTCAGGAGAAGAAATCAAGGCAGTTGGTGTCATCAAAATATTTTTTGGGGGTGGGATTGGCCCCGAAACCATGGATAAACCATCAGGAGGCCAAAAGTGTAACCTAGGACCAAAAATATTTTTTCTTGGCCATTGGTCCTTAATTGGACATATAATATTTATAATATTAATTGGATCCCATTTGGATCAATCTTGGGCCCGATTTGGCACTGCTGTACATCTTGGGATTTAGTCTTAGGGTTTAGCAGTACAGTACCCGAATGTACGACAAAGTATAGCAATATTATACTCATTTTGTTCAGGAGAAGAAATCAAGGCAGTTGGTGTCATCAAAATATTTTTTGGGGGTGGGATTGGCCCCGAAACCATGGATAAACCATCAGGAGGCCAAAAGTGTAACCTAGGACCAAAAATATTTTTTCTTGGCCATTGGTCCTTAATTAGGACATATAATATTTATAATATTAATTGGATCCCATTTGGATCAATCTTGGGCCCGATTTGGCACTGCTGTACATCTTGGGATTTAGTCTTAGGGTTTAGCAGTACAGTACCCGAATGTACGACAAAGTATAGCAATATTATACTCATTTTGTTCAGGAGAAGAAATCAAGGCAGTTGGTGTCATCAAAATATTTTTTGGGGGTGGGATTGGCCCCGAAACCATGGATAAACCATCAGGAGGCCAAAAGTGTAACCTAGGACCAAAAATATTTTTTCTTGGCCATTGGTCCTTAATTGGGACATATAATATTATAATATTAATTGGATCCCATTTGGATCAATCTTGGGCCGATTTGGCACTGCTGTACATCTTGGGATTTAGTCTTAGGGTTTAGCAGTACAGTACCCGAATGTACGACAAAGTATAGCAATATTATACTCATTTTGTTCAGGAGAAGAAATCAAGGCAGTTGGTGTCATCAAAATATTTTTTGGGGGTGGGATTGGCCCCGAAACCATGGATAAACCATCAGGAGGCCAAAAGTGTAACCTAGGACCAAAAATATTTTTTCTTGGCCATTGGTCCTTAATTGGGACATATAATATTTATAATATTAATTGGATCCCATTTGGATCAATCTTGGGCCCGATTTGGCACTGCTGTACATCTTGGGATTTAGTCTTAGGGTTTAGCAGTACAGTACCCGAATGTACGACAAAGTATAGCAATATTATACTCATTTTGTTCAGGAGAAGAAATCAAGGCAGTTGGTGTCATCAAAATATTTTTTGGGGGTGGGATTGGCCCCGAAACCATGGATAAACCATCAGGAGGCCAAAAGTGTAACCTAGGACCAAAAATATTTTTTCTTGGCCATTGGTCCTTAATTGGACATATAATATTTATAATATTAATTGGATCCCATTTGGATCAATCTTGGGCCCGATTTGGCACTGCTGTACATCTTGGGATTTAGTCTTAGGGTTTAGCAGTACAGTACCCGAATGTACGACAAAGTATAGCAATATTATACTCATTTTGTTCAGGAGAAGAAATCAAGGCAGTTGGTGTCATCAAAATATTTTTTGGGGGTGGGATTGGCCCCGAAACCATGGATAAACCATCAGGAGGCCAAAAGTGTAACCTAGGACCAAAAATATTTTTTCTTGGCCATTGGTCCTTAATTGGGACATATAATATTTATAATATTAATTGGATCCCATTTGGATCAATCTTGGGCCCGATTTGGCACTGCTGTACATCTTGGGATTTAGTCTTAGGGTTTAGCAGTACAGTACCCGAATGTACGACAAAGTATAGCAATATTATACTCATTTTGTTCAGGAGAAGAAATCAAGGCAGTTGGTGTCATCAAAATATTTTTTGGGGGTGGGATTGGCCCCGAAACCATGGATAAACCATCAGGAGGCCAAAAGTGTAACCTAGGACCAAAAATATTTTTTCTTGGCCATTGGTCCTTAATTGGGACATATAATATTTATAATATTAATTGGATCCCATTTGGATCAATCTTGGGCCCGATTTGGCACTGCTGTACATCTTGGGATTTAGTCTTAGGGTTTAGCAGTACAGTACCCGAATGTACGACAAAGTATAGCAATATTATACTCATTTTGTTCAGGAGAAGAAATCAAGGCAGTTGGTGTCATCAAAATATTTTTTGGGGGTGGGATTGGCCCCGAAACCATGGATAAACCATCAGGAGGCCAAAAGTGTAACCTAGGACCAAAAATATTTTTTCTTGGCCATTGGTCCTTAATTAGGACATATAATATTTATAATATTAATTGGATCCCATTTGGATCAATCTTGGGCCCGATTTGGCACTGCTGTACATCTTGGGATTTAGTCTTAGGGTTTAGCAGTACAGTACCCGAATGTACGACAAAGTATAGCAATATTATACTCATTTTGTTCAGGAGAAGAAATCAAGGCAGTTGGTGTCATCAAAATATTTTTTGGGGGTGGGATTGGCCCCGAAACCATGGATAAACCATCAGGAGGCCAAAAGTGTAACCTAGGACCAAAAATATTTTTTCTTGGCCATTGGTCCTTAATTGGGACATATAATATTTATAATATTAATTGGATCCCATTGGATCAATCTTGGGCCCGATTTGGCACTGCTGTACATCTTGGGATTTAGTCTTAGGGTTTAGCAGTACAGTACCCGAATGTACGACAAAGTATAGCAATATTATACTCATTTTGTTCAGGAGAAGAAATCAAGGCAGTTGGTGTCATCAAAATATTTTTTGGGGGTGGGATTGGCCCCGAAACCATGGATAAACCATCAGGAGGCCAAAAGTGTAACCTAGGACCAAAAATATTTTTTCTTGGCCATTGGTCCTTAATTGGGACATATAATATTTATAATATTAATTGGATCCCATTTGGATCAATCTTGGGCCCGATTTGGCACTGCTGTACATCTTGGGATTTAGTCTTAGGGTTTAGCAGTACAGTACCCGAATGTACGACAAAGTATAGCAATATTATACTCATTTTGTTCAGGAGAAGAAATCAAGGCAGTTGGTGTCATCAAAATATTTTTTGGGGGTGGGATTGGCCCCGAAACCATGGATAAACCATCAGGAGGCCAAAAGTGTAACCTAGGACCAAAAATATTTTTTCTTGGCCATTGGTCCTTAATTAGGACATATAATATTTATAATATTAATTGGATCCCATTTGGATCAATCTTGGGCCCGATTTGGCACTGCTGTACATCTTGGGATTTAGTCTTAGGGTTTAGCAGTACAGTACCCGAATGTACGACAAAGTATAGCAATATTATACTCATTTTGTTCAGGAGAAGAAATCAAGGCAGTTGGTGTCATCAAAATATTTTTTGGGGGTGGGATTGGCCCGAAACCATGGATAAACCATCAGGAGGCCAAAAGTGTAACCTAGGACCAAAAATATTTTTTCTTGGCCATTGGTCCTTAATTGGACATATAATATTTATAATATTAATTGGATCCCATTTGGATCAATCTTGGGCCCGATTTGGCACTGCTGTACATCTTGGGATTTAGTCTTAGGGTTTAGCAGTACAGTACCCGAATGTACGACAAAGTATAGCAATATTATACTCATTTTGTTCAGGAGAAGAAATCAAGGCAGTTGGTGTCATCAAAATATTTTTTGGGGGTGGGATTGGCCCCGAAACCATGGATAAACCATCAGGAGGCCAAAAGTGTAACCTAGGACCAAAAATATTTTTTCTTGGCCATTGGTCCTTAATTGGGACATATAATATTTATAATATTAATGGATCCCATTTGGATCAATCTTGGGCCGATTTGGCACTGCTGTACATCTTGGGATTTAGTCTTAGGGTTTAGCAGTACAGTACCCGAATGTACGACAAAGTATAGCAATATTATACTCATTTTGTTCAGGAGAAGAAATCAAGGCAGTTGGTGTCATCAAAATATTTTTTGGGGGTGGGATTGGCCCCGAAACCATGGATAAACCATCAGGAGGCCAAAAGTGTAACCTAGGACCAAAAATATTTTTTCTTGGCCATTGGTCCTTAATTGGACATATAATATTTATAATATTAATTGGATCCCATTTGGATCAATCTTGGGCCCGATTTGGCACTGCTGTACATCTTGGGATTTAGTCTTAGGGTTTAGCAGTACAGTACCCGAATGTACGACAAAGTATAGCAATATTATACTCATTTTGTTCAGGAGAAGAAATCAAGGCAGTTGGTGTCATCAAAATATTTTTTGGGGGTGGGATTGGCCCCGAAACCATGGATAAACCATCAGGAGGCCAAAAGTGTAACCTAGGACCAAAAATATTTTTTCTTGGCCATTGGTCCTTAATTGGACATATAATATTTATAATATTAATTGGATCCCATTTGGATCAATCTTGGGCCCGATTTGGCACTGCTGTACATCTTGGGATTTAGTCTTAGGGTTTAGCAGTACAGTACCCGAATGTACGACAAAGTATAGCAATATTATACTCATTTTGTTCAGGAGAAGAAATCAAGGCAGTTGGTGTCATCAAAATATTTTTTGGGGGTGGGATTGGCCCCGAAACCATGGATAAACCATCAGGAGGCCAAAAGTGTAACCTAGGACCAAAAATATTTTTTCTTGGCCATTGGTCCTTAATTGGACATATAATATTTATAATATTAATTGGATCCCATTTGGATCAATCTTGGGCCCGATTTGGCACTGCTGTACATCTTGGGATTTAGTCTTAGGGTTTAGCAGTACAGTACCCGAATGTACGACAAAGTATAGCAATATTATACTCATTTTGTTCAGGAGAAGAAATCAAGGCAGTTGGTGTCATCAAAATATTTTTTGGGGGTGGGATTGGCCCCGAAACCATGGATAAACCATCAGGAGGCCAAAAGTGTAACCTAGGACCAAAAATATTTTTTCTTGGCCATTGGTCCTTAATTGGACATATAATATTTATAATATTAATTGGATCCCATTTGGATCAATCTTGGGCCCGATTTGGCACTGCTGTACATCTTGGGATTTAGTCTTAGGGTTTAGCAGTACAGTACCCGAATGTACGACAAAGTATAGCAATATTATACTCATTTTGTTCAGGAGAAGAAATCAAGGCAGTTGGTGTCATCAAAATATTTTTTGGGGGTGGGATTGGCCCCGAAACCATGGATAAACCATCAGGAGGCCAAAAGTGTAACCTAGGACCAAAAATATTTTTTCTTGGCCATTGGTCCTTAATTGGACATATAATATTTATAATATTAATTGGATCCCATTTGGATCAATCTTGGGCCCGATTTGGCACTGCTGTACATCTTGGGATTTAGTCTTAGGGTTTAGCAGTACAGTACCCGAATGTACGACAAAGTATAGCAATATTATACTCATTTTGTTCAGGAGAAGAAATCAAGGCAGTTGGTGTCATCAAAATATTTTTGGGGGTGGGATTGGCCCCGAAACCATGGATAAACCATCAGGAGGCCAAAAGTGTAACCTAGGACCAAAAATATTTTTTCTTGGCCATTGGTCCTTAATTGGGACATATAATATTTATAATATTAATTGGATCCCATTTGGATCAATCTTGGGCCCGATTTGGCACTGCTGTACATCTTGGGATTTAGTCTTAGGGTTTAGCAGTACAGTACCCGAATGTACGACAAAGTATAGCAATATTATACTCATTTTGTTCAGGAGAAGAAATCAAGGCAGTTGGTGTCATCAAAATATTTTTTGGGGGTGGGATTGGCCCCGAAACCATGGATAAACCATCAGGAGGCCAAAAGTGTAACCTAGGACCAAAAATATTTTTTCTTGGCCATTGGTCCTTAATTGGACATATAATATTTATAATATTAATTGGATCCCATTTGGATCAATCTTGGGCCCGATTTGGCACTGCTGTACATCTTGGGATTTAGTCTTAGGGTTTAGCAGTACAGTACCCGAATGTACGACAAAGTATAGCAATATTATACTCATTTTGTTCAGGAGAAGAAATCAAGGCAGTTGGTGTCATCAAAATATTTTTTGGGGGTGGGATTGGCCCCGAAACCATGGATAAACCATCAGGAGGCCAAAAGTGTAACCTAGGACCAAAAATATTTTTTCTTGGCCATTGGTCCTTAATTGGGACATATAATATTTATAATATTAATTGGATCCCATTTGGATCAATCTTGGGCCCGATTTGGCACTGCTGTACATCTTGGGATTTAGTCTTAGGGTTTAGCAGTACAGTACCCGAATGTACGACAAAGTATAGCAATATTATACTCATTTTGTTCAGGAGAAGAAATCAAGGCAGTTGGTGTCATCAAAATATTTTTTGGGGGTGGGATTGGCCCCGAAACCATGGATAAACCATCAGGAGGCCAAAAGTGTAACCTAGGACCAAAAATATTTTTTCTTGGCCATTGGTCCTTAATTAGGACATATAATATTTATAATATTAATTGGATCCCATTTGGATCAATCTTGGGCCCGATTTGGCACTGCTGTACATCTTGGGATTTAGTCTTAGGGTTTAGCAGTACAGTACCCGAATGTACGACAAAGTATAGCAATATTATACTCATTTTGTTCAGGAGAAGAAATCAAGGCAGTTGGTGTCATCAAAATATTTTTTGGGGGTGGGATTGGCCCCGAAACCATGGATAAACCATCAGGAGGCCAAAAGTGTAACCTAGGACCAAAAATATTTTTTCTTGGCCATTGGTCCTTAATTGGACATATAATATTTATAATATTAATTGGATCCCATTTGGATCAATCTTGGGCCCGATTTGGCACTGCTGTACATCTTGGGATTTAGTCTTAGGGTTTAGCAGTACAGTACCCGAATGTACGACAAAGTATAGCAATATTATACTCATTTTGTTCAGGAGAAGAAATCAAGGCAGTTGGTGTCATCAAAATATTTTTTGGGGGTGGGATTGGCCCCGAAACCATGGATAAACCATCAGGAGGCCAAAAGTGTAACCTAGGACCAAAAATATTTTTTCTTGGCCATTGGTCCTTAATTGGGACATATAATATTTATAATATTAATTGGATCCCATTTGGATCAATCTTGGGCCCGATTTGGCACTGCTGTACATCTTGGGATTTAGTCTTAGGGTTTAGCAGTACAGTACCCGAATGTACGACAAAGTATAGCAATATTATACTCATTTTGTTCAGGAGAAGAAATCAAGGCAGTTGGTGTCATCAAAATATTTTTTGGGGGTGGGATTGGCCCCGAAACCATGGATAAACCATCAGGAGGCCAAAAGTGTAACCTAGGACCAAAAATATTTTTTCTTGGCCATTGGTCCTTAATTGGGACATATAATATTTATAATATTAATTGGATCCCATTTGGATCAATCTTGGGCCCGATTTGGCACTGCTGTACATCTTGGGATTTAGTCTTAGGGTTTAGCAGTACAGTACCCGAATGTACGACAAAGTATAGCAATATTATACTCATTTTGTTCAGGAGAAGAAATCAAGGCAGTTGGTGTCATCAAAATATTTTTTGGGGGTGGGATTGGCCCCGAAACCATGGATAAACCATCAGGAGGCCAAAAGTGTAACCTAGGACCAAAAATATTTTTTCTTGGCCATTGGTCCTTAATTAGGACATATAATATTTATAATATTAATTGGATCCCATTTGGATCAATCTTGGGCCCGATTTGGCACTGCTGTACATCTTGGGATTTAGTCTTAGGGTTTAGCAGTACAGTACCCGAATGTACGACAAAGTATAGCAATATTATACTCATTTTGTTCAGGAGAAGAAATCAAGGCAGTTGGTGTCATCAAAATATTTTTTGGGGGTGGGATTGGCCCCGAAACCATGGATAAACCATCAGGAGGCCAAAAGTGTAACCTAGGACCAAAAATATTTTTTCTTGGCCATTGGTCCTTAATTGGGACATATAATATTTATAATATTAATTGGATCCCATTTGGATCAATCTTGGGCCCGATTTGGCACTGCTGTACATCTTGGGATTTAGTCTTAGGGTTTAGCAGTACAGTACCCGAATGTACGACAAAGTATAGCAATATTATACTCATTTTGTTCAGGAGAAGAAATCAAGGCAGTTGGTGTCATCAAAATATTTTTTGGGGGTGGGATTGGCCCCGAAACCATGGATAAAACATCAGGAGGCCAAAAGTGTAACCTAGGACCAAAAATATTTTTTCTTGGCCATTGGTCCTTAATTGGACATATAATATTTATAATATTAATTGGATCCCATTTGGATCAATCTTGGGCCCGATTTGGCACTGCTGTACATCTTGGGATTTAGTCTTAGGGTTTAGCAGTACAGTACCCGAATGTACGACAAAGTATAGCAATATTATACTCATTTTGTTCAGGAGAAGAAATCAAGGCAGTTGGTGTCATCAAAATATTTTTTGGGGGTGGGATTGGCCCCGAAACCATGGATAAACCATCAGGAGGCCAAAAGTGTAACCTAGGACCAAAAATATTTTTTCTTGGCCATTGGTCCTTAATTGGACATATAATATTTATAATATTAATTGGATCCCATTTGGATCAATCTTGGGCCCGATTTGGCACTGCTGTACATCTTGGGATTTAGTCTTAGGGTTTAGCAGTACAGTACCCGAATGTACGACAAAGTATAGCAATATTATACTCATTTTGTTCAGGAGAAGAAATCAAGGCAGTTGGTGTCATCAAAATATTTTTTGGGGGTGGGATTGGCCCCGAAACCATGGATAAACCATCAGGAGGCCAAAAGTGTAACCTAGGACCAAAAATATTTTTTCTTGGCCATTGGTCCTTAATTGGACATATAATATTTATAATATTAATTGGATCCCATTTGGATCAATCTTGGGCCCGATTTGGCACTGCTGTACATCTTGGGATTTAGTCTTAGGGTTTAGCAGTACAGTACCCGAATGTACGACAAAGTATAGCAATATTATACTCATTTTGTTCAGGAGAAGAAATCAAGGCAGTTGGTGTCATCAAAATATTTTTTGGGGGTGGGATTGGCCCCGAAACCATGGATAAACCATCAGGAGGCCAAAAGTGTAACCTAGGACCAAAAATATTTTTTCTTGGCCATTGGTCCTTAATTGGGACATATAATATTTATAATATTAATTGGATCCCATTTGGATCAATCTTGGGCCCGATTTGGCACTGCTGTACATCTTGGGATTTAGTCTTAGGGTTTAGCAGTACAGTACCCGAATGTACGACAAAGTATAGCAATATTATACTCATTTTGTTCAGGAGAAGAAATCAAGGCAGTTGGTGTCATCAAAATATTTTTTGGGGGTGGGATTGGCCCCGAAACCATGGATAAACCATCAGGAGGCCAAAAGTGTAACCTAGGACCAAAAATATTTTTTCTTGGCCATTGGTCCTTAATTGGGACATATAATATTTATAATATTAATTGGATCCCATTTGGATCAATCTTGGGCCCGATTTGGCACTGCTGTACATCTTGGGATTTAGTCTTAGGGTTTAGCAGTACAGTACCCGAATGTACGACAAAGTATAGCAATATTATACTCATTTTGTTCAGGAGAAGAAATCAAGGCAGTTGGTGTCATCAAAATATTTTTTGGGGGTGGGATTGGCCCCGAAACCATGGATAAACCATCAGGAGGCCAAAAGTGTAACCTAGGACCAAAAATATTTTTTCTTGGCCATTGGTCCTTAATTGGGACATATAATATTTATAATATTAATTGGATCCCATTTGGATCAATCTTGGGCCCGATTTGGCACTGCTGTACATCTTGGGATTTAGTCTTAGGGTTTAGCAGTACAGTACCCGAATGTACGACAAAGTATAGCAATATTATACTCATTTTGTTCAGGAGAAGAAATCAAGGCAGTTGGTGTCATCAAAATATTTTTTGGGGGTGGGATTGGCCCCGAAACCATGGATAAACCATCAGGAGGCCAAAAGTGTAACCTAGGACCAAAAATATTTTTTCTTGGCCATTGGTCCTTAATTGGACATATAATATTTATAATATTAATTGGATCCCATTTGGATCAATCTTGGGCCCGATTTGGCACTGCTGTACATCTTGGGATTTAGTCTTAGGGTTTAGCAGTACAGTACCCGAATGTACGACAAAGTATAGCAATATTATACTCATTTTGTTCAGGAGAAGAAATCAAGGCAGTTGGTGTCATCAAAATATTTTTTGGGGGTGGGATTGGCCCCGAAACCATGGATAAACCATCAGGAGGCCAAAAGTGTAACCTAGGACCAAAAATATTTTTTCTTGGCCATTGGTCCTTAATTGGGACATATAATATTTATAATATTAATTGGATCCCATTTGGATCAATCTTGGGCCCGATTTGGCACTGCTGTACATCTTGGGATTTAGTCTTAGGGTTTAGCAGTACAGTACCCGAATGTACGACAAAGTATAGCAATATTATACTCATTTTGTTCAGGAGAAGAAATCAAGGCAGTTGGTGTCATCAAAATATTTTTTGGGGGTGGGATTGGCCCCGAAACCATGGATAAACCATCAGGAGGCCAAAAGTGTAACCTAGGACCAAAAATATTTTTTCTTGGCCATTGGTCCTTAATTGGACATATAATATTTATAATATTAATTGGATCCCATTTGGATCAATCTTGGGCCCGATTTGGCACTGCTGTACATCTTGGGATTTAGTCTTAGGGTTTAGCAGTACAGTACCCGAATGTACGACAAAGTATAGCAATATTATACTCATTTTGTTCAGGAGAAGAAATCAAGGCAGTTGGTGTCATCAAAATATTTTTTGGGGGTGGGATTGGCCCCGAAACCATGGATAAACCATCAGGAGGCCAAAAGTGTAACCTAGGACCAAAAATATTTTTTCTTGGCCATTGGTCCTTAATTGGGACATATAATATTTATAATATTAATTGGATCCCATTTGGATCAATCTTGGGCCCGATTTGGCACTGCTGTACATCTTGGGATTTAGTCTTAGGGTTTAGCAGTACAGTACCCGAATGTACGACAAAGTATAGCAATATTATACTCATTTTGTTCAGGAGAAGAAATCAAGGCAGTTGGTGTCATCAAAATATTTTTTGGGGGTGGGATTGGCCCCGAAACCATGGATAAACCATCAGGAGGCCAAAAGTGTAACCTAGGACCAAAAATATTTTTTCTTGGCCATTGGTCCTTAATTGGGACATATAATATTTATAATATTAATTGGATCCCATTTGGATCAATCTTGGGCCCGATTTGGCACTGCTGTACATCTTGGGATTTAGTCTTAGGGTTTAGCAGTACAGTACCCGAATGTACGACAAAGTATAGCAATATTATACTCATTTTGTTCAGGAGAAGAAATCAAGGCAGTTGGTGTCATCAAAATATTTTTTGGGGGTGGGATTGGCCCCGAAACCATGGATAAACCATCAGGAGGCCAAAAGTGTAACCTAGGACCAAAAATATTTTTTCTTGGCCATTGGTCCTTAATTGGGACATATAATATTTATAATATTAATTGGATCCCATTTGGATCAATCTTGGGCCCGATTTGGCACTGCTGTACATCTTGGGATTTAGTCTTAGGGTTTAGCAGTACAGTACCCGAATGTACGACAAAGTATAGCAATATTATACTCATTTTGTTCAGGAGAAGAAATCAAGGCAGTTGGTGTCATCAAAATATTTTTTGGGGGTGGGATTGGCCCCGAAACCATGGATAAACCATCAGGAGGCCAAAAGTGTAACCTAGGACCAAAAATATTTTTTCTTGGCCATTGGTCCTTAATTGGACATATAATATTTATAATATTAATTGGATCCCATTTGGATCAATCTTGGGCCCGATTTGGCACTGCTGTACATCTTGGGATTTAGTCTTAGGGTTTAGCAGTACAGTACCCGAATGTACGACAAGTATAGCAATATTATACTCATTTTGTTCAGGAGAAGAAATCAAGGCAGTTGGTGTCATCAAAATATTTTTTGGGGGTGGGATTGGCCCCGAAACCATGGATAAACCATCAGGAGGCCAAAAGTGTAACCTAGGACCAAAAATATTTTTTCTTGGCCATTGGTCCTTAATTGGGACATATAATATTTATAATATTAATTGGATCCCATTTGGATCAATCTTGGGCCCGATTTGGCACTGCTGTACATCTTGGGATTTAGTCTTAGGGTTTAGCAGTACAGTACCCGAATGTACGACAAAGTATAGCAATATTATACTCATTTTGTTCAGGAGAAGAAATCAAGGCAGTTGGTGTCATCAAAATATTTTTTGGGGGTGGGATTGGCCCCGAAACCATGGATAAACCATCAGGAGGCCAAAAGTGTAACCTAGGACCAAAAATATTTTTTCTTGGCCATTGGTCCTTAATTGGACATATAATATTTATAATATTAATTGGATCCCATTTGGATCAATCTTGGGCCCGATTTGGCACTGCTGTACATCTTGGGATTTAGTCTTAGGGTTTAGCAGTACAGTACCCGAATGTACGACAAAGTATAGCAATATTATACTCATTTTGTTCAGGAGAAGAAATCAAGGCAGTTGGTGTCATCAAAATATTTTTTGGGGGTGGGATTGGCCCCGAAACCATGGATAAACCATCAGGAGGCCAAAAGTGTAACCTAGGACCAAAAATATTTTTTCTTGGCCATTGGTCCTTAATTGGGACATATAATATTTATAATATTAATTGGATCCCATTTGGATCAATCTTGGGCCCGATTTGGCACTGCTGTACATCTTGGGATTTAGTCTTAGGGTTTAGCAGTACAGTACCCGAATGTACGACAAAGTATAGCAATATTATACTCATTTTGTTCAGGAGAAGAAATCAAGGCAGTTGGTGTCATCAAAATATTTTTTGGGGGTGGGATTGGCCCCGAAACCATGGATAAACCATCAGGAGGCCAAAAGTGTAACCTAGGACCAAAAATATTTTTTCTTGGCCATTGGTCCTTAATTGGACATATAATATTTATAATATTAATTGGATCCCATTTGGATCAATCTTGGGCCCGATTTGGCACTGCTGTACATCTTGGGATTTAGTCTTAGGGTTTAGCAGTACAGTACCCGAATGTACGACAAAGTATAGCAATATTATACTCATTTTGTTCAGGAGAAGAAATCAAGGCAGTTGGTGTCATCAAAATATTTTTTGGGGGTGGGATTGGCCCCGAAACCATGGATAAACCATCAGGAGGCCAAAAGTGTAACCTAGGACCAAAAATATTTTTTCTTGGCCATTGGTCCTTAATTGGGACATATAATATTTATAATATTAATTGGATCCCATTTGGATCAATCTTGGGCCCGATTTGGCACTGCTGTACATCTTGGGATTTAGTCTTAGGGTTTAGCAGTACAGTACCCGAATGTACGACAAAGTATAGCAATATTATACTCATTTTGTTCAGGAGAAGAAATCAAGGCAGTTGGTGTCATCAAAATATTTTTTGGGGGTGGGATTGGCCCCGAAACCATGGATAAACCATCAGGAGGCCAAAAGTGTAACCTAGGACCAAAAATATTTTTTCTTGGCCATTGGTCCTTAATTGGGACATATAATATTTATAATATTAATTGGATCCCATTTGGATCAATCTTGGGCCCGATTTGGCACTGCTGTACATCTTGGGATTTAGTCTTAGGGTTTAGCAGTACAGTACCCGAATGTACGACAAAGTATAGCAATATTATACTCATTTTGTTCAGGAGAAGAAATCAAGGCAGTTGGTGTCATCAAAATATTTTTTGGGGTGGGATTGGCCCCGAAACCATGGATAAACCATCAGGAGGCCAAAAGTGTAACCTAGGACCAAAAATATTTTTTCTTGGCCATTGGTCCTTAATTGGACATATAATATTTATAATATTAATTGGATCCCATTTGGATCAATCTTGGGCCCGATTTGGCACTGCTGTACATCTTGGGATTTAGTCTTAGGGTTTAGCAGTACAGTACCCGAATGTACGACAAGTATAGCAATATTATACTCATTTTGTTCAGGAGAAGAAATCAAGGCAGTTGGTGTCATCAAAATATTTTTTGGGGGTGGGATTGGCCCCGAAACCATGGATAAACCATCAGGAGGCCAAAAGTGTAACCTAGGACCAAAAATATTTTTTCTTGGCCATTGGTCCTTAATTGGGACATATAATATTTATAATATTAATTGGATCCCATTTGGATCAATCTTGGGCCCGATTTGGCACTGCTGTACATCTTGGGATTTAGTCTTAGGGTTTAGCAGTACAGTACCCGAATGTACGACAAAGTATAGCAATATTATACTCATTTTGTTCAGGAGAAGAAATCAAGGCAGTTGGTGTCATCAAAATATTTTTTGGGGGTGGGATTGGCCCCGAAACCATGGATAAACCATCAGGAGGCCAAAAGTGTAACCTAGGACCAAAAATATTTTTTCTTGGCCATTGGTCCTTAATTGGACATATAATATTTATAATATTAATTGGATCCCATTTGGATCAATCTTGGGCCCGATTTGGCACTGCTGTACATCTTGGGATTTAGTCTTAGGGTTTAGCAGTACAGTACCCGAATGTACGACAAAGTATAGCAATATTATACTCATTTTGTTCAGGAGAAGAAATCAAGGCAGTTGGTGTCATCAAAATATTTTTTGGGGGTGGGATTGGCCCCGAAACCATGGATAAACCATCAGGAGGCCAAAAGTGTAACCTAGGACCAAAAATATTTTTTCTTGGCCATTGGTCCTTAATTGGGACATATAATATTTATAATATTAATTGGATCCCATTTGGATCAATCTTGGGCCCGATTTGGCACTGCTGTACATCTTGGGATTTAGTCTTAGGGTTTAGCAGTACAGTACCCGAATGTACGACAAAGTATAGCAATATTATACTCATTTTGTTCAGGAGAAGAAATCAAGGCAGTTGGTGTCATCAAAATATTTTTTGGGGGTGGGATTGGCCCCGAAACCATGGATAAACCATCAGGAGGCCAAAAGTGTAACCTAGGACCAAAAATATTTTTTCTTGGCCATTGGTCCTTAATTGGGACATATAATATTTATAATATTAATTGGATCCCATTTGGATCAATCTTGGGCCCGATTTGGCACTGCTGTACATCTTGGGATTTAGTCTTAGGGTTTAGCAGTACAGTACCCGAATGTACGACAAAGTATAGCAATATTATACTCATTTTGTTCAGGAGAAGAAATCAAGGCAGTTGGTGTCATCAAAATATTTTTTGGGGTGGGATTGGCCCCGAAACCATGGATAAACCATCAGGAGGCCAAAAGTGTAACCTAGGACCAAAAATATTTTTTCTTGGCCATTGGTCCTTAATTGGACATATAATATTTATAATATTAATTGGATCCCATTTGGATCAATCTTGGGCCCGATTTGGCACTGCTGTACATCTTGGGATTTAGTCTTAGGGTTTAGCAGTACAGTACCCGAATGTACGACAAAGTATAGCAATATTATACTCATTTTGTTCAGGAGAAGAAATCAAGGCAGTTGGTGTCATCAAAATATTTTTTGGGGGTGGGATTGGCCCCGAAACCATGGATAAACCATCAGGAGGCCAAAAGTGTAACCTAGGACCAAAAATATTTTTTCTTGGCCATTGGTCCTTAATTGGACATATAATATTTATAATATTAATTGGATCCCATTTGGATCAATCTTGGGCCCGATTTGGCACTGCTGTACATCTTGGGATTTAGTCTTAGGGTTTAGCAGTACAGTACCCGAATGTACGACAAAGTATAGCAATATTATACTCATTTTGTTCAGGAGAAGAAATCAAGGCAGTTGGTGTCATCAAAATATTTTTTGGGGGTGGGATTGGCCCCGAAACCATGGATAAACCATCAGGAGGCCAAAAGTGTAACCTAGGACCAAAAATATTTTTTCTTGGCCATTGGTCCTTAATTGGGACATATAATATTTATAATATTAATTGGATCCCATTTGGATCAATCTTGGGCCCGATTTGGCACTGCTGTACATCTTGGGATTTAGTCTTAGGGTTTAGCAGTACAGTACCCGAATGTACGACAAAGTATAGCAATATTATACTCATTTTGTTCAGGAGAAGAAATCAAGGCAGTTGGTGTCATCAAAATATTTTTTGGGGGTGGGATTGGCCCCGAAACCATGGATAAACCATCAGGAGGCCAAAAGTGTAACCTAGGACCAAAAATATTTTTTCTTGGCCATTGGTCCTTAATTGGACATATAATATTTATAATATTAATTGGATCCCATTTGGATCAATCTTGGGCCCGATTTGGCACTGCTGTACATCTTGGGATTTAGTCTTAGGGTTTAGCAGTACAGTACCCGAATGTACGACAAAGTATAGCAATATTATACTCATTTTGTTCAGGAGAAGAAATCAAGGCAGTTGGTGTCATCAAAATATTTTTTGGGGGTGGGATTGGCCCCGAAACCATGGATAAACCATCAGGAGGCCAAAAGTGTAACCTAGGACCAAAAATATTTTTTCTTGGCCATTGGTCCTTAATTAGGACATATAATATTTATAATATTAATTGGATCCCATTTGGATCAATCTTGGGCCCGATTTGGCACTGCTGTACATCTTGGGATTTAGTCTTAGGGTTTAGCAGTACAGTACCCGAATGTACGACAAAGTATAGCAATATTATACTCATTTTGTTCAGGAGAAGAAATCAAGGCAGTTGGTGTCATCAAAATATTTTTTGGGGGTGGGATTGGCCCCGAAACCATGGATAAACCATCAGGAGGCCAAAAGTGTAACCTAGGACCAAAAATATTTTTTCTTGGCCATTGGTCCTTAATTGGGACATATAATATTTATAATATTAATTGGATCCCATTTGGATCAATCTTGGGCCCGATTTGGCACTGCTGTACATCTTGGGATTTAGTCTTAGGGTTTAGCAGTACAGTACCCGAATGTACGACAAAGTATAGCAATATTATACTCATTTTGTTCAGGAGAAGAAATCAAGGCAGTTGGTGTCATCAAAATATTTTTTGGGGGTGGGATTGGCCCCGAAACCATGGATAAACCATCAGGAGGCCAAAAGTGTAACCTAGGACCAAAAATATTTTTTCTTGGCCATTGGTCCTTAATTGGGACATATAATATTTATAATATTAATTGGATCCCATTTGGATCAATCTTGGGCCCGATTTGGCACTGCTGTACATCTTGGGATTTAGTCTTAGGGTTTAGCAGTACAGTACCCGAATGTACGACAAAGTATAGCAATATTATACTCATTTTGTTCAGAGAAGAAATCAAGGCAGTTGGTGTCATCAAAATATTTTTTGGGGGTGGGATTGGCCCCGAAACCATGGATAAACCATCAGGAGGCCAAAAGTGTAACCTAGGACCAAAAATATTTTTTCTTGGCCATTGGTCCTTAATTGGGACATATAATATTTATAATATTAATTGGATCCCATTTGGATCAATCTTGGGCCCGATTTGGCACTGCTGTACATCTTGGGATTTAGTCTTAGGGTTTAGCAGTACAGTACCCGAATGTACGACAAAGTATAGCAATATTATACTCATTTTGTTCAGGAGAAGAAATCAAGGCAGTTGGTGTCATCAAAATATTTTTTGGGGGTGGGATTGGCCCCGAAACCATGGATAAACCATCAGGAGGCCAAAAGTGTAACCTAGGACCAAAAATATTTTTTCTTGGCCATTGGTCCTTAATTGGGACATATAATATTTATAATATTAATTGGATCCCATTTGGATCAATCTTGGGCCCGATTTGGCACTGCTGTACATCTTGGGATTTAGTCTTAGGGTTTAGCAGTACAGTACCCGAATGTACGACAAAGTATAGCAATATTATACTCATTTTGTTCAGGAGAAGAAATCAAGGCAGTTGGTGTCATCAAAATATTTTTTGGGGGTGGGATTGGCCCCGAAACCATGGATAAACCATCAGGAGGCCAAAAGTGTAACCTAGGACCAAAAATATTTTTTCTTGGCCATTGGTCCTTAATTGGACATATAATATTTATAATATTAATTGGATCCCATTTGGATCAATCTTGGGCCCGATTTGGCACTGCTGTACATCTTGGGATTTAGTCTTAGGGTTTAGCAGTACAGTACCCGAATGTACGACAAAGTATAGCAATATTATACTCATTTTGTTCAGGAGAAGAAATCAAGGCAGTTGGTGTCATCAAAATATTTTTTGGGGGTGGGATTGGCCCCGAAACCATGGATAAACCATCAGGAGGCCAAAAGTGTAACCTAGGACCAAAAATATTTTTTCTTGGCCATTGGTCCTTAATTGGGACATATAATATTTATAATATTAATTGGATCCCATTTGGATCAATCTTGGGCCCGATTTGGCACTGCTGTACATCTTGGGATTTAGTCTTAGGGTTTAGCAGTACAGTACCCGAATGTACGACAAAGTATAGCAATATTATACTCATTTTGTTCAGGAGAAGAAATCAAGGCAGTTGGTGTCATCAAAATATTTTTTGGGGGTGGGATTGGCCCCGAAACCATGGATAAACCATCAGGAGGCCAAAAGTGTAACCTAGGACCAAAAATATTTTTTCTTGGCCATTGGTCCTTAATTGGGACATATAATATTTATAATATTAATTGGATCCCATTTGGATCAATCTTGGGCCCGATTTGGCACTGCTGTACATCTTGGGATTT
Organism: Yamagishiella unicocca; assembly: GCA_003116995.1. NCBI lineage: Eukaryota > Viridiplantae > Chlorophyta > Chlorophyceae > Chlamydomonadales > Volvocaceae > Yamagishiella > Yamagishiella unicocca. Next base: position 388 of record BDSL01000338.1, on the reverse strand, counting down.
AGTCTTAGGGTTTAGCAGTACAGTACCCGAATGTACGACAAAGTATAGCAATATTATACTCATTTTGTTCAGAGAAGAAATCAAGGCAGTTGGTGTCATCAAAATATTTTTTGGGGGTGGGATTGGCCCCGAAACCATGGATAAACCATCAGGAGGCCAAAAGTGTAACCTAGGACCAAAAATATTTTTTCTTGGCCATTGGTCCTTAATTAGGACATATAATATTTATAATATTAATTGGATCCCATTGGATCAATCTTGGCCCGATTTGGCACTGCTGGTACATCTTGGGATTTAGTCTTAGGGTTTAGCAGTACAGTACCCGAATGTACGACAAAGTATAGCAATATTATACTCATTTTGTTCAGGAGAAGAAATCAAGGCAGTT
>BDSL01000337.1:0-25151 GCA_003116995.1 Yamagishiella unicocca | reverse complement strand
TTAAGCTGCGTGCCCAAGAGCGAGGCCGATCGAAGGTTGCCGGAGAAGCCGATGCTTGCCGATTAGCCCGGACGTCCTCGTGCGGCGATCCCCAGAGGCGAATTTCGGTGGGGACGTTCCTTTCACATAGGTAGTGCTACCGTTAAGCTGCGTGCCCAAGAGCGAGGCCGATCGAAGGTTGCCGGAGAAGCCGATGCTTGCCGATTGGCCCGGACGTCCTCGTGCGGCGATCCCCAGAGGCGACTTTCGGTGGGGACGTTCCTTTCACATAGGTAGTGCTACCGTTAAGCTGCGTGCCCAAGAGCGAGGCCGATCGAAGGTTGCCGGAGAAGCCGATGCTTGCCGATTGGCCCGGACGTCCTCGTGCGGCGATCCCCAGAGGCGAATTTCGGTGGGGACGTTCCTTTCACATAGGTAGTGCTACCGTTAAGCTGCGTGCCCAAGAGCGAGGCCGATCGAAGGTTGCCGGAGAAGCCGATGCTTGCCGATTGGCCCGGACGTCCTCGTGCGGCGATCCCCAGAGGCGAATTTCGGTGGGGACGTTCCTTTCACCTAGTAGTGCTACCGTTAAGCTGCGTGCCCAAGAGCGAGGCCGATCGAAGGTTGCCGGAGAAGCCGATGCTTGCCGATTGGCCCGGACGTCCTCGTGCGGCGATCCCCAGAGGCGAATTTCGGTGGGGACGTTCCTTTCACATAGGTAGTGCTACCGTTAAGCTGCGTGCCCAAGAGCGAGGCCGATCGAAGGTTGCCGGAGAAGCCGATGCTTGCCGATTGGCCCGGACGTCCTCGTGCGGCGATCCCCAGAGGCGAATTTCGGTGGGGACGTTCCTTTCACATAGGTAGTGCTACCGTTAAGCTGCGTGCCCAAGAGCGAGGCCGATCGAAGGTTGCCGGAGAAGCCGATGCTTGCCGATTGGCCCGGACGTCCTCGTGCGGCGATCCCCAGAGGCGAATTTCGGTGGGGACGTTCCTTTCACCTAGGTAGTGCTACCGTTAAGCTGCGTGCCCAAGAGCGAGGCCGATCGAAGGTTGCCGGAGAAGCCGATGCTTGCCGATTGGCCCGGACGTCCTCGTGCGGCGATCCCCAGAGGCGAATTTCGGTGGGGACGTTCCTTTCACATAGGTAGTGCTACCGTTAAGCTGCGTGCCCAAGAGCGAGGCCGATCGAAGGTTGCCGGAGAAGCCGATGCTTGCCGATTGGCCCGGACGTCCTCGTGCGGCGATCCCCAGAGGCGAATTTCGGTGGGGACGTTCCTTTCACATAGGTAGTGCTACCGTTAAGCTGCGTGCCCAAGAGCGAGGCCGATCGAAGGTTGCCGGAGAAGCCGATGCTTGCCGATTGGCCCGGACGTCCTCGTGCGGCGATCCCCAGAGGCGAATTTCGGTGGGACGTTCCTTTCACATAGGTAGTGCTACCGTTAAGCTGCGTGCCCAAGAGCGAGGCCGATCGAAGGTTGCCGGAGAAGCCGATGCTTGCCGATTGGCCCGGACGTCCTCGTGCGGCGATCCCCAGAGGCGAATTTCGGTGGGGACGTTCCTTTCACATAGGTAGTGCTACCGTTAAGCTGCGTGCCCAAGAGCGAGGCCGATCGAAGGTTGCCGGAGAAGCCGATGCTTGCCGATTGGCCCGGACGTCCTCGTGCGGCGATCCCCAGAGGCGAATTTCGGGACGTTCCTTTCACCTAGTGCTACCGTTAAGCTGCGTGCCCAAGAGCGAGGCCGATCGAAGGTTGCCGGAGAAGCCGATGCTTGCCGATTGGCCCGGACGTCCTCGTGCGGCGATCCCCAGAGGCGAATTTCGGTGGGGACGTTCCTTTCACATAGGTAGTGCTACCGTTAAGCTGCGTGCCCAAGAGCGAGGCCGATCGAAGGTTGCCGGAGAAGCCGATGCTTGCCGATTGGCCCGGACGTCCTCGTGCGGCGATCCCCAGAGGCGAATTTCGGTGGGGACGTTCCTTTCACATAGGTAGTGCTACCGTTAAGCTGCGTGCCCAAGAGCGAGGCCGATCGAAGGTTGCCGGAGAAGCCGATGCTTGCCGATTGGCCCGGACGTCCTCGTGCGGCGATCCCCAGAGGCGAATTTCGGTGGGGACGTTCCTTTCACATAGGTAGTGCTACCGTTAAGCTGCGTGCCCAAGAGCGAGGCCGATCGAAGGTTGCCGGAGAAGCCGATGCTTGCCGATTGGCCCGGACGTCCTCGTGCGGCGATCCCCAGAGGCGAATTTCGGTGGGGACGTTCCTTTCACATAGGTAGTGCTACCGTTAAGCTGCGTGCCCAAGAGCGAGGCCGATCGAAGGTTGCCGGAGAAGCCGATGCTTGCCGATTGGCCCGGACGTCCTCGTGCGGCGATCCCCAGAGGCGAATTTCGGTGGGGACGTTCCTTTCACATAGGTAGTGCTACCGTTAAGCTGCGTGCCCAAGAGCGAGGCCGATCGAAGGTTGCCGAGAAGCCGATGCTTGCCGATTGGCCCGGACGTCCTCGTGCGGCGATCCCCAGAGGCGAATTTCGGTGGGACGTTCCTTTCACATAGGTAGTGCTACCGTTAAGCTGCGTGCCCAAGAGCGAGGCCGATCGAAGGTTGCCGGAGAAGCCGATGCTTGCCGATTGGCCCGGACGTCCTCGTGCGGCGATCCCCAGAGGCGAATTTCGGTGGGGACGTTCCTTTCACATAGGTAGTGCTACCGTTAAGCTGCGTGCCCAAGAGCGAGGCCGATCGAAGGTTGCCGGAGAAGCCGATGCTTGCCGATTGGCCCGGACGTCCTCGTGCGGCGATCCCCAGAGGCGAATTTCGGTGGGGACGTTCCTTTCACATAGGTAGTGCTACCGTTAAGCTGCGTGCCCAAGAGCGAGGCCGATCGAAGGTTGCCGGAGAAGCCGATGCTTGCCGATTGGCCCGGACGTCCTCGTGCGGCGATCCCCAGAGCGAATTTCGGTGGGGACGTTCCTTTCACATAGGTAGTGCTACCGTTAAGCTGCGTGCCCAAGAGCGAGGCCGATCGAAGGTTGCCGGAGAAGCCGATGCTTGCCGATTGGCCCGGACGTCCTCGTGCGGCGATCCCCAGAGGCGAATTTCGGTGGGGACGTTCCTTTCACATAGGTAGTGCTACCGTTAAGCTGCGTGCCCAAGAGCGAGGCCGATCGAAGGTTGCCGGAGAAGCCGATGCTTGCCGATTGGCCCGGACGTCCTCGTGCGGCGATCCCCAGAGGCGAATTTCGGTGGGGACGTTCCTTTCACATAGGTAGTGCTACCGTTAAGCTGCGTGCCCAAGAGCGAGGCCGATCGAAGGTTGCCGGAGAAGCCGATGCTTGCCGATTGGCCCGGACGTCCTCGTGCGGCGATCCCCAGAGGCGAATTTCGGTGGGGACGTTCCTTTCACATAGGTAGTGCTACCGTTAAGCTGCGTGCCCAAGAGCGAGGCCGATCGAAGGTTGCCGGAGAAGCCGATGCTTGCCGATTGGCCCGGACGTCCTCGTGCGGCGATCCCCAGAGGCGAATTTCGGTGGGGACGTTCCTTTCACATAGGTAGTGCTACCGTTAAGCTGCGTGCCCAAGAGCGAGGCCGATCGAAGGTTGCCGGAGAAGCCGATGCTTGCCGATTGGCCCGGACGTCCTCGTGCGGCGATCCCCAGAGGCGAATTTCGGTGGGGACGTTCCTTCACATAGGTAGTGCTACCGTTAAGCTGCGTGCCCAAGAGCGAGGCCGATCGAAGGTTGCCGGAGAAGCCGATGCTTGCCGATTGGCCCGGACGTCCTCGTGCGGCGATCCCCAGAGGCGAATTTCGGTGGGGACGTTCCTTTCACATAGGTAGTGCTACCGTTAAGCTGCGTGCCCAAGAGCGAGGCCGATCGAAGGTTGCCGGAGAAGCCGATGCTTGCCGATTGGCCCGGACGTCCTCGTGCGGCGATCCCCAGAGGCGAATTTCGGTGGGACGTTCCTTTCACATAGGTAGTGCTACCGTTAAGCTGCGTGCCCAAGAGCGAGGCCGATCGAAGGTTGCCGGAGAAGCCGATGCTTGCCGATTGGCCCGGACGTCCTCGTGCGGCGATCCCCAGAGGCGAATTTCGGTGGGGACGTTCCTTTCACATAGGTAGTGCTACCGTTAAGCTGCGTGCCCAAGAGCGAGGCCGATCGAAGGTTGCCGGAGAGCCGATGCTTGCCGATTGGCCCGGACGTCCTCGTGCGGCGATCCCCAGAGGCGAATTTCGGTGGGGACGTTCCTTTCACCTAGGTAGTGCTACCGTTAAGCTGCGTGCCCAAGAGCGAGGCCGATCGAAGGTTGCCGGAGAAGCCGATGCTTGCCGATTGGCCCGGACGTCCTCGTGCGGCGATCCCCAGAGGCGAATTTCGGTGGGGACGTTCCTTTCACATAGGTAGTGCTACCGTTAAGCTGCGTGCCCGAGGCCGATCGAAGGTTGCCGGAGAAGCCGATGCTTGCCGATTGGCCGGACGTCCTCGTGCGGCGATCCCCAGAGGCGAATTTCGGTGGGGACGTTCCTTTCACATAGGTAGTGCTACCGTTAAGCTGCGTGCCCAAGAGCGAGGCCGATCGAAGGTTGCCGGAGAAGCCGATGCTTGCCGATTGGCCCGGACGTCCTCGTGCGGCGATCCCCAGAGGCGAATTTCGGTGGGGACGTTCCTTTCACATAGGTAGTGCTACCGTTAAGCTGCGTGCCCAAGAGCGAGGCCGATCGAAGGTTGCCGGAGAAGCCGATGCTTGCCGATTGGCCCGGACGTCCTCGTGCGGCGATCCCCAGAGGCGAATTTCGGTGGGGACGTTCCTTTCACATAGGTAGTGCTACCGTTAAGCTGCGTGCCCAAGAGCGAGGCCGATCGAAGGTTGCCGGAGAAGCCGATGCTTGCCGATTGGCCCGGACGTCCTCGTGCGGCGATCCCCAGAGGCGAATTTCGGTGGGGACGTTCCTTTCACATAGGTAGTGCTACCGTTAAGCTGCGTGCCCAAGAGCGAGGCCGATCGAAGGTTGCCGGAGAAGCCGATGCTTGCCGATTGGCCCGGACGTCCTCGTGCGGCGATCCCCAGAGGCGAATTTCGGTGGGGACGTTCCTTTCACATAGGTAGTGCTACCGTTAAGCTGCGTGCCCAAGAGCGAGGCCGATCGAAGGTTGCCGGAGAAGCCGATGCTTGCCGATTGGCCCGGACGTCCTCGTGCGGCGATCCCCAGAGGCGAATTTCGGTGGGGACGTTCCTTTCACATAGTAGTGCTACCGTTAAGCTGCGTGCCCAAGAGCGAGGCCGATCGAAGGTTGCCGGAGAAGCCGATGCTTGCCGATTGGCCCGGACGTCCTCGTGCGGCGATCCCCAGAGGCGAATTTCGGTGGGACGTTCCTTTCACATAGGTAGTGCTACCGTTAAGCTGCGTGCCCAAGAGCGAGGCCGATCGAAGGTTGCCGGAGAAGCCGATGCTTGCCGATTGGCCCGGACGTCCTCGTGCGGCGATCCCAGAGGCGAATTTCGGTGGGGACGTTCCTTTCACTAGTGCTACCGTTAAGCTGCGTGCCCAAGAGCGAGGCCGATCGAAGGTTGCCGGAGAAGCCGATGCTTGCCGATTGGCCCGGACGTCCTCGTGCGGCGATCCCCAGAGGCGAATTTCGGTGGGGACGTTCCTTTCACATAGGTAGTGCTACCGTTAAGCTGCGTGCCCAAGAGCGAGGCCGATCGAAGGTTGCCGGAGAAGCCGATGCTTGCCGATTGGCCCGGACGTCCTCGTGCGGCGATCCCCAGAGGCGAATTTCGGTGGGGACGTTCCTTTCACTAGGTAGTGCTACCGTTAAGCTGCGTGCCCAAGAGCGAGGCCGATCGAAGGTTGCCGGAGAAGCCGATGCTTGCCGATTGGCCCGGACGTCCTCGTGCGGCGATCCCCAGAGGCGAATTTCGGTGGGGACGTTCCTTTCACATAGGTAGTGCTACCGTTAAGCTGCGTGCCCAAGAGCGAGGCCGATCGAAGGTTGCCGGAGAAGCCGATGCTTGCCGATTGGCCCGGACGTCCTCGTGCGGCGATCCCCAGAGGCGAATTTCGGTGGGGACGTTCCTTTCACATAGGTAGTGCTACCGTTAAGCTGCGTGCCCAAGAGCGAGGCCGATCGAAGGTTGCCGGAGAAGCGATGCTTGCCGATTGGCCCGGACGTCCTCGTGCGGCGATCCCCAGAGGCGAATTTCGGTGGGGACGTTCCTTTCACATAGGTAGTGCTACCGTTAAGCTGCGTGCCCAAGAGCGAGGCCGATCGAAGGTTGCCGGAGAAGCCGATGCTTGCCGATTGGCCCGGACGTCCTCGTGCGGCGATCCCCAGAGGCGAATTTCGGTGGGGACGTTCCTTTCACATAGTAGTGCTACCGTTAAGCTGCGTGCCCAAGAGCGAGGCCGATCGAAGGTTGCCGGAGAAAGCCGATGCTTTGCCGATTGGCCCGGACGTCCTCGTGCGGCGATCCCCAGAGGGCAATTTCGGTGGGGACGTTCCTTTCACATAGGTAGTGCTACCGTTAAGCTGCGTGCCCAAGAGCGAGGGCCGATTGAAGGTTGCCGGAGAAGCCGATGCTTGCCGATTGGCCCGGACGTCCTCGTGCGGCGATCCCCAGAGGCGAATTTCGGTGGGGACGTTCCTTTCACATAAGGTAGTGCTACCGTTAAAGCTTGCGTGCCCCAAGAGCGAGGCCGATCGAAGGTTGCCGGAGAAGCCGATGCTTGCCGATTGGCCCGGACGTCCTCGTGCGGCGATCCCCAGAGGCGAATTTCGGTGGGGACGTTCCTTTCACATAGGTAGTGCTACCGTTAAGCTGCGTGCCCAGAGCGAGGCCGATCGAAGGTTGCCGGAGAAGCCGATGCTTGCCGATTGGCCCGGACGTCCTCGTGCGGCGATCCCCAGAGGCGAATTTCGGTGGGGACGTTCCTTTCACATAGGTAGTGCTACCGTTAAGCTGCGTGCCCAAGAGCGAGGCCGATCGAAGGTTGCCGGAGAAGCCGATGCTTGCCGATTGGCCCGGACGTCCTCGTGCGGCGATCCCCAGAGGCGAATTTCGGTGGGGACGTTCCTTTCACATAGGTAGTGCTACCGTTAAGCTGCGTGCCCAAGAGCGAGGCCGATCGAAGGTTGCCGGAGAAGCCGATGCTTGCCGATTGGCCCGGACGTCCTCGTGCGGCGATCCCCAGAGGCGAATTTCGGTGGGGACGTTCCTTTCACATAGGTAGTGCTACCGTTAAGCTGCGTGCCCAAGAGCGAGGCCGATCGAAGGTTGCCGGAGAAGCCGATGCTTGCCGATTGGCCCGGACGTCCTCGTGCGCGATCCCCAGAGGCGAATTTCGGTGGGGACGTTCCTTTCACATAGGTAGTGCTACCGTTAAGCTGCGTGCCCAAGAGCGAGGCCGATCGAAGGTTGCCGGAGAAGCCGATGCTTGCCGATTGGCCCGGACGTCCTCGTGCGGCGATCCCAGAGGCGAATTTCGGTGGGGACGTTCCTTTCACATAGGTAGTGCTACCGTTTAAGCTGCGTGCCCAAGAGCGAGGCCGATCGAAGGTTGCCGGAGAAGCCGATGCTTGCCGATTGGCCCGGACGTCCTCGTGCGGCGATCCCCAGAGGCGAATTTCGGTGGGACGTTCCTTTCACATAGGTAGTGCTACCGTTAAGCTGCGTGCCCAAGAGCGAGGCCGATCGAAGGTTGCCGGAGAAGCCGATGCTTGCCGATTGGCCCGGACGTCCTCGTGCGGCGATCCCCAGAGGCGAATTTCGGTGGGGACGTTCCTTTCACATAGGTAGTGCTACCGTTAAGCTGCGTGCCCAAGAGCGAGGCCGATCGAAGGTTGCCGGAGAAGCCGATGCTTGCCGATTGGCCCGGACGTCCTCGTGCGGCGATCCCCAGAGGCGAATTTCGGTGGGACGTTCCTTTCACATAGGTAGTGCTACCGTTAAGCTGCGTGCCCAAGAGCGAGGCCGATCGAAGGTTGCCGGAGAAGCCGATGCTTGCCGATTGGCCCGGACGTCCTCGTGCGGCGATCCCCAGAGGCGAATTTCGGTGGGGACGTTCCTTTCACATAGGTAGTGCTACCGTTAAGCTGCGTGCCCAAGAGCGAGGCCGATCGAAGGTTGCCGGAGAAGCCGGATGCTTGCCGATTGGCCCGGACGTCCTCGTGCGGCGATCCCCAGAGGCGAATTTCGGTGGGGACGTTCCTTTCACATAGGTAGTGCTACCGTTAAGCTGCGTGCCCAAGAGCGAGGCCGATCGAAGGTTGCCGGAGAAGCCGATGCTTGCCGATTGGCCCGGACGTCCTCGTGCGGCGATCCCCAGAGGCGAATTTCGGTGGGGACTTCCTTTCACATAGGTAGTGCTACCGTTAAGCTGCGTGCCCAAGAGCGAGGCCGATCGAAGGTTGCCGGAGAAGCCGATGCTTGCCGATTGGCCCGGACGTCCTCGTGCGGCGATCCCCAGAGGCGAATTTCGGTGGGGACGTTCCTTTCACATAGGTAGTGCTACCGTTAAGCTGCGTGCCCAAGAGCGAGGCCGATCGAAGGTTGCCGGAGAAGCCGATGCTTGCCGATTGGCCCGGACGTCCTCGTGCGGCGATCCCCAGAGGCGAATTTCGGTGGTGACGTTCCTTTCACATAGGTAGTGCTACCGTTAAGCTGCGTGCCCAAGAGCGAGGCCGATCGAAGGTTGCCGGAGAAGCCGATGCTTGCCGATTGGCCCGGACGTCCTCGTGCGGCGATCCCAGAGGCGAATTTCGGTGGGACGTTCCTTTCACATAGGTAGTGCTACCGTTAAGCTGCGTGCCCAAGAGCGAGGCCGATCGAAGGTTGCCGGAGAAGCCGATGCTTGCCGATTGGCCCGGACGTCCTCGTGCGGCGATCCCCAGAGGCGAATTTCGGTGGGGACGTTCCTTTCACATAGGTAGTGCTACCGTTAAGCTGCGTGCCCAAGAGCGAGGCCGATCGAAGGTTGCCGGAGAAGCCGATGCTTGCCGATTGGCCCGGACGTCCTCGTGCGGCGATCCCCAGAGGCGAATTTCGGTGGGGACGTTCCTTTCACATAGGTAGTGCTACCGTTAAGCTGCGTGCCCAAGAGCGAGGCCGATCGAAGGTTGCCGGAGAAGCCGATGCTTGCCGATTGGCCCGGACGTCCTCGTGCGGCGATCCCCAGAGGCGAATTTCGGTGGGGACGTTCCTTTCACATAGGTAGTGCTACCGTTAAGCTGCGTGCCCAAGAGCGAGGCCGATCGAAGGTTGCCGGAGAAGCCGATGCTTGCCGATTGGCCCGGACGTCCTCGTGCGGCGATCCCCAGAGGCGAATTTCGGTGGGGACGTTCCTTTCACATAGGTAGTGCTACCGTTAAGCTGCGTGCCCAAGAGCGAGGCCGATCGAAGGTTGCCGGAGAAGCCGATGCTTGCCGATTGGCCCGGACGTCCTCGTGCGGCGATCCCCAGAGGCGAATTTCGTGGGGACGTTCCTTTCACATAGGTAGTGCTACCGTTAAGCTGCGTGCCCAAGAGCGAGGCCGATCGAAGGTTGCCGGAGAAGCCGATGCTTTGCCGGATTGGCCCCGGACGTCCTCGTGCGGCGATCCCCAGAGGCGAATTTCGGTGGGGACGTTCCTTTTCACATAGGTAGTGCTACCGTTAAGCTGCGTGCCCAAGAGCGAGGCCGATCGAAGGTTGCCGGAGAAGCCGATGCTTGCCGATTGGCCCGGACGTCCTCGTGCGGCGATCCCCAGAGGCGAATTTCGGTGGGACGTTCCTTTCACATAGGTAGTGCTACCGTTAAGCTGCGTGCCCAAGAGCGAGGCCGATCGAAGGTTGCCGGAGAAGCCGATGCTTGCCGATTGGCCCGGACGTCCTCGTGCGGCGATCCCCAGAGGCGAATTTCGGTGGGGACGTTCCTTTCACCTAGGTAGTGCTACCGTTAAGCTGCGTGCCCAAGAGCGAGGCCGATCGAAGGTTGCCGGAGAAGCCGATGCTTGCCGATTGGCCCGGACGTCCTCGTGCGGCGATCCCCAGAGGCGAATTTCGGTGGGGACGTTCCTTTCACCATAGGTAGTGCTACCGTTAAGCTGCGTGCCCAAGAGCGAGGCCGATCGAAGGTTGCCGGAGAAGCCGATGCTTGCCGATTGGCCCGGACGTCCTCGTGCGGCGATCCCCAGAGGCGAATTTCGGTGGGGACGTTCCTTTCACATAGGTAGTGCTACCGTTAAGCTGCGTGCCCAAGAGCGAGGCCGATCGAAGGTTGCCGGAGAAGCCGATGCTTGCCGATTGGCCCGGACGTCCTCGTGCGGCGATCCCCAGAGGCGAATTTCGGTGGGGACGTTCCTTTCACATAGTAGTGCTACCGTTAAGCTGCGTGCCCAAGAGCGAGGCCGATCGAAGGTTGCCGGAGAAGCCGATGCTTGCCGATTGGCCCGGACGTCCTCGTGCGGCGATCCCCAGAGGCGAATTTCGGTGGGACGTTCCTTTCACATAGGTAGTGCTACCGTTAAGCTGCGTGCCCAAGAGCGAGGCCGATCGAAGGTTGCCGGAGAAGCCGATGCTTGCCGATTGGCCCGGACGTCCTCGTGCGGCGATCCCCAGAGGCGAATTTCGGTGGGGACGTTCCTTTCACATAGGTAGTGCTACCGTTAAGCTGCGTGCCCAAGAGCGAGGCCGATCGAAGGTTGCCGGAGAAGCCGATGCTTGCCGATTGGCCCGGACGTCCTCGTGCGGCGATCCCCAGAGGCGAATTTCGGTGGGGACGTTCCTTTCACATAGGTAGTGCTACCGTTAAGCTGCGTGCCCAAGAGCGAGGCCGATCGAAGGTTGCCGGAGAAGCCGATGCTTGCCGATTGGCCCGGACGTCCTCGTGCGGCGATCCCCAGAGGCGAATTTCGGTGGGGACGTTCCTTTCACATAGGTAGTGCTACCGTTAAGCTGCGTGCCCAAGAGCGAGGCCGATCGAAGGTTGCCGGAGAAGCCGATGCTTGCCGATTGGCCCGGACGTCCTCGTGCGGCGATCCCCAGAGGCGAATTTCGGTGGGGACGTTCCTTTCACATAGGTAGTGCTACCGTTAAGCTGCGTGCCCAAGAGCGAGGCCGATCGAAGGTTGCCGGAGAAGCCGATGCTTGCCGATTGGGCCGGACGTCCTCGTGCGGCGATCCCCAGAGGCGAATTTCGGTGGGGACGTTCCTTTCACATAGGTAGTGCTACCGTTAAGCTGCGTGCCCAAGAGCGAGGCCGATCGAAGGTTGCCGGAGAAGCCGATGCTTGCCGATTGGCCCGGACGTCCTCGTGCGGCGATCCCCAGAGGCGAATTTCGGTGGGGACGTTCCTTTCACATAGGTAGTGCTACCGTTAAGCTGCGTGCCCAAGAGCGAGGCCGATCGAAGGTTGCCGGAGAAGCCGATGCTTGCCGATTGGCCCGGACGTCCTCGTGCGGCGATCCCCAGAGGCGAATTTCGGTGGGGACGTTCCTTTCACATAGGTAGTGCTACCGTTAAGCTGCGTGCCCAAGAGCGAGGCCGATCGAAGGTTGCCGGAGAAGCCGATGCTTGCCGATTGGCCCGGACGTCCTCGTGCGGCGATCCCCAGAGGCGAATTTCGGTGGGGACGTTCCTTTCACATAGGTAGTGCTACCGTTAAGCTGCGTGCCCAAGAGCGAGGCCGATCGAAGGTTGCCGGAGAAGCCGATGCTTGCCGATTGGCCCGGACGTCCTCGTGCGGCGATCCCCAGAGGCGAATTTCGGTGGGGACGTTCCTTTCACATAGGTAGTGCTACCGTTAAGCTGCGTGCCCAAGAGCGAGGCCGATCGAAGGTTGCCGGAGAAGCCGATGCTTGCCGATTGGCCCGGACGTCCTCGTGCGGCGATCCCCAGAGGCGAATTTCGGTGGGGACGTTCCTTTCACATAGGTAGTGCTACCGTTAAGCTGCGTGCCCAAGAGCGAGGCCGATCGAAGGTTGCCGGAGAAGCCGATGCTTGCCGATTGGCCCGGACGTCCTCGTGCGGCGATCCCCAGAGGCGAATTTCGGTGGGGACGTTCCTTTCACCTAGGTAGTGCTACCGTTAAGCTGCGTGCCCAAGAGCGAGGCCGATCGAAGGTTGCCGGAGAAGCCGATGCTTGCCGATTGGCCCGGACGTCCTCGTGCGGCGATCCCCAGAGGCGAATTTCGGTGGGGACGTTCCTTTCACATAGGTAGTGCTACCGTTAAGCTGCGTGCCCAAGAGCGAGGCCGATCGAAGGTTGCCGGAGAAGCCGATGCTTGCCGATTGGCCCGGACGTCCTCGTGCGGCGATCCCCAGAGGCGAATTTCGGTGGGGACGTTCCTTTCACATAGGTAGTGCTACCGTTAAGCTGCGTGCCCAAGAGCGAGGCCGATCGAAGGTTGCCGGAGAAGCCGATGCTTGCCGATTGGCCCGGACGTCCTCGTGCGGCGATCCCCAGAGGCGAATTTCGGTGGGGACGTTCCTTTCACATAGGTAGTGCTACCGTTAAGCTGCGTGCCCAAGAGCGAGGCCGATCGAAGGTTGCCGGAGAAGCCGATGCTTGCCGATTGGCCCGGACGTCCTCGTGCGGCGATCCCCAGAGGCGAATTTCGGTGGGACGTTCCTTTCACATAGGTAGTGCTACCGTTAAGCTGCGTGCCCAAGAGCGAGGCCGATCGAAGGTTGCCGGAGAAGCCGATGCTTGCCGATTGGCCCGGACGTCCTCGTGCGGCGATCCCCAGAGGCGAATTTCGGTGGGGACGTTCCTTTCACATAGGTAGTGCTACCGTTAAGCTGCGTGCCCAAGAGCGAGGCCGATCGAAGGTTGCCGGAGAAGCCGATGCTTGCCGATTGGCCCGGACGTCCTCGTGCGGCGATCCCCAGAGGCGAATTTCGGTGGGGACGTTCCTTTCACATAGGTAGTGCTACCGTTAAGCTGCGTGCCCAAGAGCGAGGCCGATCGAAGGTTGCCGGAGAAGCCGATGCTTGCCGATTGGCCCGGACGTCCTCGTGCGGCGATCCCCAGAGGCGAATTTCGGTGGGGACGTTCCTTTCACATAGGTAGTGCTACCGTTAAGCTGCGTGCCCAAGAGCGAGGCCGATCGAAGGTTGCCGGAGAAGCCGATGCTTGCCGATTGGCCCGGACGTCCTCGTGCGGCGATCCCCAGAGGCGAATTTCGGTGGGGACGTTCCTTTCACATAGGTAGTGCTACCGTTAAGCTGCGTGCCCAAGAGCGAGGCCGATCGAAGGTTGCCGGAGAAGCCGATGCTTGCCGATTGGCCCGGACGTCCTCGTGCGGCGATCCCCAGAGGCGAATTTCGGTGGGGACGTTCCTTTCACATAGGTAGTGCTACCGTTAAGCTGCGTGCCCAAGAGCGAGGCCGATCGAAGGTTGCCGGAGAAGCCGATGCTTGCCGATTGGCCCGGACGTCCTCGTGCGGCGATCCCCAGAGGCGAATTTCGGTGGGGACGTTCCTTTCACATAGGTAGTGCTACCGTTAAGCTGCGTGCCCAAGAGCGAGGCCGATCGAAGGTTGCCGGAGAAGCCGATGCTTGCCGATTGGCCCGGACGTCCTCGTGCGGCGATCCCAGAGGCGAATTTCGGTGGGGACGTTCCTTTCACCTAGGTAGTGCTACCGTTAAGCTGCGTGCCCAAGAGCGAGGCCGATCGAAGGTTGCCGGAGAAGCCGATGCTTGCCGATTGGCCCGGACGTCCTCGTGCGGCGATCCCCAGAGGCGAATTTCGGTGGGGACGTTCCTTTCACATAGGTAGTGCTACCGTTAAGCTGCGTGCCCAAGAGCGAGGCCGATCGAAGGTTGCCGGAGAAGCCGATGCTTGCCGATTGGCCCGGACGTCCTCGTGCGGCGATCCCCAGAGGCGAATTTCGGTGGGGACGTTCCTTTCACATAGGTAGTGCTACCGTTAAGCTGCGTGCCCAAGAGCGAGGCCGATCGAAGGTTGCCGGAGAAGCCGATGCTTGCCGATTGGCCCGGACGTCCTCGTGCGGCGATCCCCAGAGGCGAATTTCGGTGGGGACGTTCCTTTCACATAGGTAGTGCTACCGTTAAGCTGCGTGCCCAAGAGCGAGGCCGATCGAAGGTTGCCGGAGAAGCCGATGCTTGCCGATTGGCCCGGACGTCCTCGTGCGGCGATCCCCAGAGGCGAATTTCGGTGGGGACGTTCCTTTCACATAGGTAGTGCTACCGTTAAGCTGCGTGCCCAAGAGCGAGGCCGATCGAAGGTTGCCGGAGAAGCCGATGCTTGCCGATTGGCCCGGACGTCCTCGTGCGGCGATCCCCAGAGGCGAATTTCGGTGGGGACGTTCCTTTCACATAGGTAGTGCTACCGTTAAGCTGCGTGCCCAAGAGCGAGGCCGATCGAAGGTTGCCGGAGAAGCCGATGCTTGCCGATTGGCCCGGACGTCCTCGTGCGGCGATCCCCAGAGGCGAATTTCGGTGGGGACGTTCCTTTCACATAGGTAGTGCTACCGTTAAGCTGCGTGCCCAAGAGCGAGGCCGATCGAAGGTTGCCGGAGAAGCCGATGCTTGCCGATTGGCCCGGACGTCCTCGTGCGGCGATCCCCAGAGGCGAATTTCGGTGGGGACGTTCCTTTCACATAGGTAGTGCTACCGTTAAGCTGCGTGCCCAAGAGCGAGGCCGATCGAAGGTTGCCGGAGAAGCCGATGCTTGCCGATTGGCCCGGACGTCCTCGTGCGGCGATCCCCAGAGGCGAATTTCGGTGGGGACGTTCCTTTCACATAGGTAGTGCTACCGTTAAGCTGCGTGCCCAAGAGCGAGGCCGATCGAAGGTTGCCGGAGAAGCCGATGCTTGCCGATTGGCCCGGACGTCCTCGTGCGGCGATCCCCAGAGGCGAATTTCGGTGGGGACGTTCCTTTCACATAGGTAGTGCTACCGTTAAGCTGCGTGCCCAAGAGCGAGGCCGATCGAAGGTTGCCGGAGAAGCCGATGCTTGCCGATTGGCCCGGACGTCCTCGTGCGGCGATCCCCAGAGGCGAATTTCGGTGGGGACGTTCCTTTCACATAGGTAGTGCTACCGTTAAGCTGCGTGCCCAAGAGCGAGGCCGATCGAAGGTTGCCGGAGAAGCCGATGCTTGCCGATTGGCCCGGACGTCCTCGTGCGGCGATCCCCAGAGGCGAATTTCGGTGGGACGTTCCTTTCACATAGGTAGTGCTACCGTTAAGCTGCGTGCCCAAGAGCGAGGCCGATCGAAGGTTGCCGGAGAAGCCGATGCTTGCCGATTGGCCCGGACGTCCTCGTGCGGCGATCCCCAGAGGCGAATTTCGGTGGGACGTTCCTTTCACATAGTAGTGCTACCGTTAAGCTGCGTGCCCAAGAGCGAGGCCGATCGAAGGTTGCCGGAGAAGCCGATGCTTGCCGATTGGCCCGGACGTCCTCGTGCGGCGATCCCCAGAGGCGAATTTCGGTGGGGACGTTCCTTTCACATAGGTAGTGCTACCGTTAAGCTGCGTGCCCAAGAGCGAGGCCGATCGAAGGTTGCCGGAGAAGCCGATGCTTGCCGATTGGCCCGGACGTCCTCGTGCGGCGATCCCCAGAGGCGAATTTCGGTGGGGACGTTCCTTTCACATAGGTAGTGCTACCGTTAAGCTGCGTGCCCAAGAGCGAGGCCGATCGAAGGTTGCCGGAGAAGCCGATGCTTGCCGATTGGCCCGGACGTCCTCGTGCGGCGATCCCCAGAGGCGAATTTCGGTGGGACGTTCCTTTCACATAGGTAGTGCTACCGTTAAGCTGCGTGCCCAAGAGCGAGGCCGATCGAAGGTTGCCGGAGAAGCCGATGCTTGCCGATTGGCCCGGACGTCCTCGTGCGGCGATCCCCAGAGGCGAATTTCGGTGGGGACGTTCCTTTCACATAGGTAGTGCTACCGTTAAGCTGCGTGCCCAAGAGCGAGGCCGATCGAAGGTTGCCGGAGAAGCCGATGCTTGCCGATTGGCCCGGACGTCCTCGTGCGGCGATCCCCAGAGGCGAATTTCGGTGGGGACGTTCCTTTCACATAGGTAGTGCTACCGTTAAGCTGCGTGCCCAAGAGCGAGGCCGATCGAAGGTTGCCGGAGAAGCCGATGCTTGCCGATTGGCCCGGACGTCCTCGTGCGGCGATCCCCAGAGGCGAATTTCGGTGGGGACGTTCCTTTCACATAGGTAGTGCTACCGTTAAGCTGCGTGCCCAAGAGCGAGGCCGATCGAAGGTTGCCGGAGAAGCCGATGCTTGCCGATTGGCCCGGACGTCCTCGTGCGGCGATCCCCAGAGGCGAATTTCGGTGGGGACGTTCCTTTCACATAGGTAGTGCTACCGTTAAGCTGCGTGCCCAAGAGCGAGGCCGATCGAAGGTTGCCGGAGAAGCCGATGCTTGCCGATTGGCCCGGACGTCCTCGTGCGGCGATCCCCAGAGGCGAATTTCGGTGGGGACGTTCCTTTCACATAGGTAGTGCTACCGTTAAGCTGCGTGCCCAAGAGCGAGGCCGATCGAAGGTTGCCGGAGAAGCCGATGCTTGCCGATTGGCCCGGACGTCCTCGTGCGGCGATCCCCAGAGGCGAATTTCGGTGGGGACGTTCCTTTCACATAGGTAGTGCTACCGTTAAGCTGCGTGCCCAAGAGCGAGGCCGATCGAAGGTTGCCGGAGAAGCCGATGCTTGCCGATTGGCCCGGACGTCCTCGTGCGGCGATCCCCAGAGGCGAATTTCGGTGGGGACGTTCCTTTCACATAGGTAGTGCTACCGTTAAGCTGCGTGCCCAAGAGCGAGGCCGATCGAAGGTTGCCGGAGAAGCCGATGCTTGCCGATTGGCCCGGACGTCCTCGTGCGGCGATCCCCAGAGGCGAATTTCGGTGGGGACGTTCCTTTCACATAGGTAGTGCTACCGTTAAGCTGCGTGCCCAAGAGCGAGGCCGATCGAAGGTTGCCGGAGAAGCCGATGCTTGCCGATTGGCCCGGACGTCCTCGTGCGGCGATCCCCAGAGGCGAATTTCGGTGGGGACGTTCCTTTCACATAGGTAGTGCTACCGTTAAGCTGCGTGCCCAAGAGCGAGGCCGATCGAAGGTTGCCGGAGAAGCCGATGCTTGCCGATTGGCCCGGACGTCCTCGTGCGGCGATCCCCAGAGGCGAATTTCGGTGGGGACGTTCCTTTCACATAGGTAGTGCTACCGTTAAGCTGCGTGCCCAAGAGCGAGGCCGATCGAAGGTTGCCGGAGAAGCCGATGCTTGCCGATTGGCCCGGACGTCCTCGTGCGGCGATCCCCAGAGGCGAATTTCGGTGGGGACGTTCCTTTCACATAGGTAGTGCTACCGTTAAGCTGCGTGCCCAAGAGCGAGGCCGATCGAAGGTTGCCGGAGAAGCCGATGCTTGCCGATTGGCCCGGACGTCCTCGTGCGGCGATCCCCAGAGGCGAATTTCGGTGGGGACGTTCCTTTCACATAGGTAGTGCTACCGTTAAGCTGCGTGCCAAGAGCGAGGCCGATCGAAGGTTGCCGGAGAAGCCGATGCTTGCCGATTGGCCCGGACGTCCTCGTGCGGCGATCCCCAGAGGCGAATTTCGGTGGGGACGTTCCTTTCACATAGGTAGTGCTACCGTTAAGCTGCGTGCCCAAGAGCGAGGCCGATCGAAGGTTGCCGGAGAAGCCGATGCTTGCCGATTGGCCCGGACGTCCTCGTGCGGCGATCCCCAGAGGCGAATTTCGGTGGGGACGTTCCTTTCACATAGGTAGTGCTACCGTTAAGCTGCGTGCCCAAGAGCGAGGCCGATCGAAGGTTGCCGGAGAAGCCGATGCTTGCCGATTGGCCCGGACGTCCTCGTGCGGCGATCCCCAGAGGCGAATTTCGGTGGGGACGTTCCTTTCACATAGGTAGTGCTACCGTTAAGCTGCGTGCCCAAGAGCGAGGCCGATCGAAGGTTGCCGGAGAAGCCGATGCTTGCCGATTGGCCCGGACGTCCTCGTGCGGCGATCCCCAGAGGCGAATTTCGGTGGGGACGTTCCTTTCACATAGGTAGTGCTACCGTTAAGCTGCGTGCCCAAGAGCGAGGCCGATCGAAGGTTGCCGGAGAAGCCGATGCTTGCCGATTGGCCCGGACGTCCTCGTGCGGCGATCCCCAGAGGCGAATTTCGGTGGGGACGTTCCTTTCACATAGGTAGTGCTACCGTTAAGCTGCGTGCCCAAGAGCGAGGCCGATCGAAGGTTGCCGGAGAAGCCGATGCTTGCCGATTGGCCCGGACGTCCTCGTGCGGCGATCCCCAGAGGCGAATTTCGGTGGGGACGTTCCTTTCACATAGGTAGTGCTACCGTTAAGCTGCGTGCCCAAGAGCGAGGCCGATCGAAGGTTGCCGGAGAAGCCGATGCTTGCCGATTGGCCCGGACGTCCTCGTGCGGCGATCCCCAGAGGCGAATTTCGGTGGGGACGTTCCTTTCACATAGGTAGTGCTACCGTTAAGCTGCGTGCCCAAGAGCGAGGCCGATCGAAGGTTGCCGGAGAAGCCGATGCTTGCCGATTGGCCCGGACGTCCTCGTGCGGCGATCCCCAGAGGCGAATTTCGGTGGGGACGTTCCTTTCACATAGGTAGTGCTACCGTTAAGCTGCGTGCCCAAGAGCGAGGCCGATCGAGGTTGCCGGAGAAGCCGATGCTTGCCGATTGGCCCGGACGTCCTCGTGCGGCGATCCCCAGAGGCGAATTTCGGTGGGGACGTTCCTTTCACATAGGTAGTGCTACCGTTAAGCTGCGTGCCCAAGAGCGAGGCCGATCGAAGGTTGCCGGAGAAGCCGATGCTTGCCGATTGGCCCGGACGTCCTCGTGCGGCGATCCCCAGAGGCGAATTTCGGTGGGGACGTTCCTTTCACATAGGTAGTGCTACCGTTAAGCTGCGTGCCCAAGAGCGAGGCCGATCGAAGGTTGCCGGAGAAGCCGATGCTTGCCGATTGGCCCGGACGTCCTCGTGCGGCGATCCCCAGAGGCGAATTTCGGTGGGGACGTTCCTTTCACATAGGTAGTGCTACCGTTAAGCTGCGTGCCCAAGAGCGAGGCCGATCGAAGGTTGCCGGAGAAGCCGATGCTTGCCGATTGGCCCGGACGTCCTCGTGCGGCGATCCCCAGAGGCGAATTTCGGTGGGGACGTTCCTTTCACATAGGTAGTGCTACCGTTAAGCTGCGTGCCCAAGAGCGAGGCCGATCGAAGGTTGCCGGAGAAGCCGATGCTTGCCGATTGGCCCGGACGTCCTCGTGCGGCGATCCCCAGAGGCGAATTTCGGTGGGGACGTTCCTTTCACATAGGTAGTGCTACCGTTAAGCTGCGTGCCCAAGAGCGAGGCCGATCGAAGGTTGCCGGAGAAGCCGATGCTTGCCGATTGGCCGGACGTCCTCGTGCGGCGATCCCCAGAGGCGAATTTCGGTGGGACGTTCCTTTCACATAGGTAGTGCTACCGTTAAGCTTGCGTGCCCAAGAGCGAGGCCGATCGAAGGTTGCCGGAGAAGCCGATGCTTGCCGATTGGCCCGGACGTCCTCGTGCGGCGATCCCCAGAGGCGAATTTCGGTGGGGACGTTCCTTTCACATAGGTAGTGCTACCGTTAAGCTGCGTGCCCAAGAGCGAGGCCGATCGAAGGTTGCCGGAGAAGCCGATGCTTGCCGATTGGCCCGGACGTCCTCGTGCGGCGATCCCCAGAGGCGAATTTCGGTGGGGACGTTCCTTTCACATAGGTAGTGCTACCGTTAAGCTGCGTGCCCAAGAGCGAGGCCGATCGAAGGTTGCCGGAGAAGCCGATGCTTGCCGATTGGCCCGGACGTCCTCGTGCGGCGATCCCCAGAGGCGAATTTCGGTGGGGACGTTCCTTTCACATAGGTAGTGCTACCGTTAAGCTGCGTGCCCAAGAGCGAGGCCGATCGAAGGTTGCCGGAGAAGCCGATGCTTGCCGATTGGCCCGGACGTCCTCGTGCGGCGATCCCCAGAGGCGAATTTCGGTGGGGACGTTCCTTTCACATAGGTAGTGCTACCGTTAAGCTGCGTGCCCAAGAGCGAGGCCGATCGAAGGTTGCCGGAGAAGCCGATGCTTGCCGATTGGCCCGGACGTCCTCGTGCGGCGATCCCCAGAGGCGAATTTCGGTGGGGACGTTCCTTTCACATAGGTAGTGCTACCGTTAAGCTGCGTGCCAAGAGCGAGGCCGATCGAAGGTTGCCGGAGAAGCCGATGCTGCCGATTGGCCCGGACGTCCTCGTGCGGCGATCCCCAGAGGCGAATTTCGGTGGGGACGTTCCTTTCACATAGGTAGTGCTACCGTTAAGCTGCGTGCCCAAGAGCGAGGCCGATCGAAGGTTGCCGGAGAAGCCGATGCTTGCCGATTGGCCCGGACGTCCTCGTGCGGCGATCCCCAGAGGCGAATTTCGGTGGGGACGTTCCTTTCACATAGGTAGTGCTACCGTTAAGCTGCGTGCCCAAGAGCGAGGCCGATCGAAGGTTGCCGGAGAAGCCGATGCTTGCCGATTGGCCCGGACGTCCTCGTGCGGCGATCCCCAGAGGCGAATTTCGGTGGGGACGTTCCTTTCACATAGGTAGTGCTACCGTTAAGCTGCGTGCCCAAGAGCGAGGCCGATCGAAGGTTGCCGGAGAAGCCGATGCTTGCCGATTGGCCCGGACGTCCTCGTGCGGCGATCCCCAGAGGCGAATTTCGGTGGGGACGTTCCTTTCACATAGGTAGTGCTACCGTTAAGCTGCGTGCCCAAGAGCGAGGCCGATCGAAGGTTGCCGGAGAAGCCGATGCTTGCCGATTGGCCCGGACGTCCTCGTGCGGCGATCCCCAGAGGCGAATTTCGGTGGGGACGTTCCTTTCACCTAGGTAGTGCTACCGTTAAGCTGCGTGCCCAAGAGCGAGGCCGATCGAAGGTTGCCGGAGAAGCCGATGCTTGCCGATTGGCCCGGACGTCCTCGTGCGGCGATCCCAGAGGCGAATTTCGGTGGGGACGTTCCTTTCACATAGTAGTGCTACCGTTAAGCTGCGTGCCCAAGAGCGAGGCCGATCGAAGGTTGCCGGAGAAGCCGATGCTTGCCGATTGGCCCGGACGTCCTCGTGCGGCGATCCCCAGAGGCGAATTTCGGTGGGGACGTTCCTTTCACATAGGTAGTGCTACCGTTAAGCTGCGTGCCCAAGAGCGAGGCCGATCGAAGGTTGCCGGAGAAGCCGATGCTTGCCGATTGGCCCGGACGTCCTCGTGCGGCGATCCCCAGAGGCGAATTTCGGTGGGGACGTTCCTTCACATAGGTAGTGCTACCGTTAAGCTGCGTGCCCAAGAGCGAGGCCGATCGAAGGTTGCCGGAGAAGCCGATGCTTGCCGATTGGCCCGGACGTCCTCGTGCGGCGATCCCCAGAGGCGAATTTCGGTGGGGACGTTCCTTTCACATAGGTAGTGCTACCGTTAAGCTGCGTGCCCAAGAGCGAGGCCGATCGAAGGTTGCCGGAGAAGCCGATGCTTGCCGATTGGCCCGGACGTCCTCGTGCGGCGATCCCCAGAGGCGAATTTCGGTGGGACGTTCCTTTCACATAGGTAGTGCTACCGTTAAGCTGCGTGCCCAAGAGCGAGGCCGATCGAAGGTTGCCGGAGAAGCCGATGCTTGCCGATTGGCCCGGACGTCCTCGTGCGGATCCCCAGAGGCGAATTTCGGTGGGGACGTTCCTTTCACATAGGTAGTGCTACCGTTAAGCTGCGTGCCCAAGAGCGAGGCCGATCGAAGGTTGCCGGAGAAGCCGATGCTTGCCGATTGGCCCGGACGTCCTCGTGCGGCGATCCCCAGAGGCGAATTTCGGTGGGGACGTTCCTTTCACCTAGGTAGTGCTACCGTTAAGCTGCGTGCCCAAGAGCGAGGCCGATCGAAGGTTGCCGGAGAAGCCGATGCTTGCCGATTGGCCCGACGTCCTCGTGCGGCGATCCCCAGAGGCGAATTTCGGTGGGGACGTTCCTTTCACATAGTAGTGCTACCGTTAAGCTGCGTGCCCAAGAGCGAGGCCGATCGAAGGTTGCCGGAGAAGCCGATGCTTGCCGATTGGCCCGGACGTCCTCGTGCGGCGATCCCCAGAGGCGAATTTCGGTGGGGACGTTCCTTTCACCTAGTAGTGCTACCGTTAAGCTGCGTGCCCAAGAGCGAGGCCGATCGAAGGTTGCCGGAGAAGCCGATGCTTGCCGATTGGCCCGGACGTCCTCGTGCGGCGATCCCCAGAGGCGAATTTCGGTGGGACGTTCCTTTCACCTAGGTAGTGCTACCGTTAAGCTGCGTGCCCAAGAGCGAGGCCGATCGAAGGTTGCCGGAGAAGCCGATGCTTGCCGATTGGCCCGGACGTCCTCGTGCGGCGATCCCCAGAGGCGAATTTCGGTGGGGACGTTCCTTTCACCTAGGTAGTGCTACCGTTAAGCTGCGTGCCCAAGAGCGAGGCCGATCGAAGGTTGCCGGAGAAGCCGATGCTTGCCGATTGGCCCGGACGTCCTCGTGCGGCGATCCCCAGAGGCGAATTTCGGTGGGGACGTTCCTTTCACATAGCTACCGTTAAGCTGCGTGCCCAAGAGCGAGGCCGATCGAAGGTTGCCGGAGAAGCCGATGCTTGCCGATTGGCCCGGACGTCCTCGTGCGGCGATCCCCAGAGGCGAATTTCGGTGGGGACGTTCCTTTCACCTAGTGCTACCGTTAAGCTGCGTGCCCAAGAGCGAGGCCGATCGAAGGTTGCCGGAGAAGCCGATGCTTGCCGATTGGCCCGGACGTCCTCGTGCGGCGATCCCCAGAGGCGAATTTCGGTGGGGACGTTCCTTTCACCTAGGTAGTGCTACCGTTAAGCTGCGTGCCCAAGAGCGAGGCCGATCGAAGGTTGCCGGAGAAGCCGATGCTTGCCGATTGGCCCGGACGTCCTCGTGCGGCGATCCCCAGAGGCGAATTTCGGTGGGGACGTTCCTTTCACATAGTAGTGCTACCGTTAAGCTGCGTGCCCAAGAGCGAGGCCGATCGAAGGTTGCCGGAAAGCCGATGCTTGCCGATTGGCCCGGACGTCCTCGTGCGGCGATCCCCAGAGGCGAATTTCGGTGGGGACGTTCCTTTCACCTAGGTAGTGCTACCGTTAAGCTGCGTGCCCAAGAGCGAGGCCGATCGAAGGTTGCCGGAGAAGCCGATGCTTGCCGATTGGCCCGGACGTCCTCGTGCGGCGATCCCCAGAGGCGAATTTCGTGGGGACGTTCCTTTCACATAGGTAGTGCTACCGTTAAGCTGCGTGCCCAAGAGCGAGGCCGATCGAAGGTTGCCGGAGAAGCCGATGCTTGCCGATTGGCCCGGACGTCCTCGTGCGGCGATCCCCAGAGGCGAATTTCGGTGGGACGTTCCTTTCACATAGCTACCGTTAAGCTGCGTGCCCAAGAGCGAGGCGATCGAAGGTTGCCGGAGAAGCCGATGCTTGCCGATTGGCCGGACGTCCTCGTGCGGCGATCCCCAGAGGCGAATTTCGGTGGGGACGTTCCTTTCACCTAGGTAGTGCTACCGTTAAGCTGCGTGCCCAAGAGCGAGGCCGATCGAAGGTTGCCGGAGAAGCCGATGCTTGCCGATTGGCCCGGACGTCCTCGTGCGGCGATCCCCAGAGGCGAATTTCGGTGGGGACGTTCCTTTAGTGCTACCGTTAAGCTGCGTGCCCAAGAGCGAGGCCGATCGAAGGTTGCCGGAGAAGCCGATGCTTGCCGATTGGCCCGGACGTCCTCGTGCGGCGATCCCCAGAGGCGAATTTCGGTGGGGTTCCTTTCACCTAGCTACCGTTAAGCTGCGTGCCCAAGAGCGAGGCCGATCGAAGGTTGCCGGAGAAGCCGATGCTTGCCGATTGGCCCGGACGTCCTCGTGCGGCGATCCCCAGAGGCGAATTTCGGTGGGACGTTCCTTTCACCTAGTAGTGCTACCGTTAAGCTGCGTGCCCAAGAGCGAGGCCGATCGAAGGTTGCCGGAGAAGCCGATGCTTGCCGATTGGCCCGGACGTCCTCGTGCGGCGATCCCAGAGGCGAATTTCGGTGGGGACGTTCCTTTCACCTAGGTAGTGCTACCGTTAAGCTGCGTGCCCAAGAGCGAGGCCGATCGAAGGTTGCCGGAGAAGCCGATGCTTGCCGATTGGCCCGGACGTCCTCGTGCGGCGATCCCCAGAGGCGAATTTCGGTGGGGACGTTCCTTTCACATAGGTAGTGCTACCGTTAAGCTGCGTGCCCAAGAGCGAGGCCGATCGAAGGTTGCCGGAGAAGCCGATGCTTGCCGATTGGCCCGGACGTCCTCGTGCGGCGATCCCCAGAGGCGAATTTCGGTGGGACGTTCCTTTCAGGTAGTGCTACCGTTAAGCTGCGTGCCCAAGAGCGAGGCCGATCGAAGGTTGCCGGAGAAGCCGATGCTTGCCGATTGGCCCGGACGTCCTCGTGCGGCGATCCCCAGAGGCGAATTTCGGTGGGGACGTTCCTTTCACATAGGTAGTGCTACCGTTAAGCTGCGTGCCCAAGAGCGAGGCCGATCGAAGGTTGCCGGAGAAGCCGATGCTTGCCGATTGGCCCGGACGTCCTCGTGCGGCGATCCCCAGAGGCGAATTTCGGTGGGACGTTCCTTTCACATAGGTAGTGCTACCGTTAAGCTGCGTGCCCAAGAGCGAGGCCGATCGAAGGTTGCCGGAGAAGCCGATGCTTGCCGATTGGCCCGGACGTCCTCGTGCGGCGATCCCCAGAGGCGAATTTCGGTGGGGACGTTCCTTTCACCTAGGTAGTGCTACCGTTAAGCTGCGTGCCCAAGAGCGAGGCCGATCGAAGGTTGCCGGAGAAGCCGATGCTTGCCGATTGGCCCGGACGTCCTCGTGCGGCGATCCCAGAGGCGAATTTCGGTGGGGACGTTCCTTTCACTAGGTAGTGCTACCGTTAAGCTGCGTGCCCAAGAGCGAGGCCGATCGAAGGTTGCCGGAGAAGCCGATGCTTGCCGATTGGCCGGACGTCCTCGTGCGGCGATCCCCAGAGCGAATTTCGGTGGGACGTTCCTTTCACCTAGTATTGCTACCGTTAAGCTGCGTGCCCAAGAGCGAGGCCGATCGAAGGTTGCCGGAGAAGCCGATGCTTGCCGATTGGCCCGGACGTCCTCGTGCGGCGATCCCCAGAGGCGAATTTCGGTGGGACGTTCCTTTCAC